>VMKM01001830.1:0-108357 GCA_008360985.2 Macquaria ambigua
TCTATCCTCATCGCAGATAGAAGAAAAGAGGGGAAACACAGCAAGGGGGGGGGGGGGAGGACCGTGACCACGGCAGAGACAGAGACACACAGATAGAGACGGTCAGAGAGAGTTACCTGGCTGATTAGGAGGACGGTGCTAGAGCCTGATAAAGACATGAATCTGAATTTTCTCACTGTAACGGCTTCCCTGTCTTCACTGGGAGCGCACTCAAACACACACAGACATAAAAGTGGAATAAATATGGTGGTGGGCGCAGGGGAAAGGCGTTATGTCAGAGAGCTGTTTAATGATGTTAGAACACAGTGAGCTGCCCGGGCTGTGATTGCTATTCATTATTAATGTTTGGACATGAGGCTGTGGACCTCTGCTGCACACTCTCTGTCCTGGCTACCTGTCAAATCCTCCAAAAGAAAAACAGTGTTACCGCCAATGTAACTGAACAGAAATCAGTGTACTTTGCAGGTGAAGCTAAGCTGCAATGCAGAGTGTAACGATGTGAGTACATCTTTATCGTCTGGTCTGAGGATGTCTTGTTTTTTTTAACTGCTAATGTCCCCGTCTGGGGGGCTAAATTTAACTCTGTTCCTTCCTATTCAGCTTCTGTGATTATTCTTCACACACTGCAACACTGATGGCCTCAACTCCACAGGGAGGGGCCAACAAGGAAGTGTGTCATCCAGCTAGTTGAGTCCTCAAGAGGGCCTCAAGTCATCCTACAGTCTTGGGACAGAACAGCAGGGGATTTCTGCATTAATTGTATCATGATTTTACTGATACATCGTTCAGTGGTTTAACAATTTACATTCAAATATGTTCTCATTTTCTTTTGGCAAGACATCTATTCTTAAGTTGTAGGTTAATCAACTGGTTAGCTGTGGTAAAGTATGCAAAAGAGCACATTTAAAGGAACAATCATTGATCAAAATGTAAAGAAAACCCCAAGAAAGAAAATCTAAATGCAAGATTGGAATGTACCACTCTCAAATTGATTGACGGGCGCTGACATATTATCACTGTATAAAGTTGACATGGTGAAAGTGTTAGCAAACAGTTGCTTATTTACACATCCAGCAGACACGGAGCAACGTTAACATTCATTTGGAGTCGTGTTTGTGTCCAAGTCAAGATATTCACTTTCATTTTAGCTCTGTTTTTGGTCTCCCCCAACCCTTGAGGGAAATATCTGCCTCTTTAGCTGCTAAATGTTCCGCTATGTTCACCAGCTAGTCGCTTACTTTGTCTGTCTGCTGTTTGGTGCTGAGCAGGTAGCATAAAGAAGCTTTATCAGGGCTTGACCGTTGAGAGCGGTGAGAGTGAACCGCAACAGTAAAGTTAAGGGGTGGAAAACCAAAACAATGAGCTGAAAGAGGCCGAAACATTCTGTAAAGCTGCAGAGTCACGGGTGATAATTCTCTGAGGGTTCATCACTACAGCATGAGTGACTCCTTTCACATTACACACAGTAATTTGATCCATTGTTAATATAAATATATTAATTGAAGTGAAGTTAGTTTATATCCATAATGTTTGTAAACCCTTTCATTTCTAACTCAAACTCCTCAGTTACATAAGTACGTACCTCCATCTTTCTAGACAACTTCTAGATAATTCGAAAGTAGGAAACTTGCTGCTTTATAAACAAAAAGTGAATGTGTTTTTAAAAAAATAATCACAGTAAGTGAACAAAGCTGCTCGTTGGAGTAGAGGGCCACAACACTCTTGTTTGCAACTTCTAGATAATGTCAAACTATGGAAGACATTAATTGCCATTTGTTTCATTGTCATTTATATATATTAACTGGAGCCTCGTCAGCTAAAATGTTGTTGATACGATACATCTGTTCAATGTTATTATAAGCCGATAATATTAGTGAACCAATAACCCGTCTTCCCTTCCTACAGTACAGACACTACACAAACACACACACTGGCACACTAACAAGCATCAACATGGAGACAGTTTCAGAGACATTTTTTGCTGCATAGTTTAGGACAAATTTGAAATTTTAAGAATCACTGGCTTGTACTTTTCAGTTTGAACATCAACAGCAAAGACCAACAAGCCCAGTGAGTAGTGTGTTTGTCCAGTCAGGTGTAGAAATGGTTCATTTTGATGTTTTGACCACGTTGTAAGGCAAAAGTGTTTGAAGCTTTTCTGAACAGCTGTACTCAAATTTGGGGTAAAAAGCTGGCCATCATAGAGAGGGGTGAGACGCCATATTGTTTAAATATGGGGATAACAGTGCACACTTTCAGACAATCTCTCCTAGAAGGTATTCAAAGTGTTGCACTCGGTTGTTCACAAGAAAAGTTAAAATGAAAACAAAAACAGAGAGCTAAAGATCAAACCCTGCTCACTGTGTCATCTCCGCACAGCAGGCCAATCGCAGTGTGAAGTGGAATTGAATTTCGCATTGTCAGTTTTGGAAAGTTACAGACATTGTCGGACACAGTGCCCCCAGTTCCAACCCCAATTCGAGGATGTTTGACCATCCGAGAAGCAGTTCTGTAGAAGCACACTTGGCCCCTTTAGGCACACCGGTGCTTAGAGCTAAATGCATGCATGCTATCGATGCTAATTTGTTCATAATGACATTGCTAACATGCTGATGTTTAGCAGGTATTATGTTCACCATGTTCATCATCTTAGTTTAGCATGTTAGCATGCTAACATTTGCTAATTAGCACAGAACAAAGTACAGCTGAGGCTGATGGGAATGTTATTAGTTTAGCAGATTACAAATTGAAAGTTTGACCTGATGATGGCACTGAATGAATAATTACAGGATCACCAGAGTTATTACAATTCATCCAAATTTCATGGCAATCCGTCAAATAGTTGTTGAGATATTTCAGTCTGGACCAAAGTGGTGGACTGACCAACAGACCGCCATTGCCATCCCTAGAGCCACCGCGCTAGCATAGTCAAAAACAATTTGTACCTGGATAGCAGGAAAAACACAACTCAAAAATCTACTGCACGCCTTAAAAATGGATGGTAGTAACGTTGAGTATACATGATTTCTAATAAATGGATTAAAAACACAAAACACAGTATGCTCCTTTGAAATTATGTAAAATAAAATGCAGTGGGTGTATGCTAATGCTAAAATCATATTTCTCTGGTTTTACAGGAAGGAGATTCTGCACAACAGCAGAATATATTATTCAGGAGGCTGAAACACCTTTCCCTCAGAGCAAAAAACAAACAAAAAAAAAACCTGCAAGCTCCAGCGATTTGGAAATCCTGCAGCCAAATATTCAATTTCAAAAAGTGTTCGATTAACTGTGCAGTCGTAATTCAATGTCAGCAAGTTACACATGCACAGAGCTCTGTGTCACACAAAGCAATAAATCACTCTGTGGTTACATCAATATCAAAGTCAAGATCAGGCATACTGTATGTTAAACTGATCAATCACAAGACTCGGCGAGGAACTGTGAAGAGTGCACATGGGTGATCAAAAAGTAAAGCAGGTGACGGAACGAGAGAAACACAAGCGTTTGTTGAAGAGGGGAGGCGAGGTGAAGGAGGAAGACAAAGGAAAAGAGAGAGACGAGCGGCGACAATACGATGGAAAGGCTACAAAGAGATGTGGGGGAGACGGGAGGAGTTTCGGACACGGAGAAGAAGAAGCTGACTGTGTCGGGAGTCATTTGTACTTACTCAGTTAATGTGGTGATGCTGCTGCTGCCTGTCCCTCCCTCTCTCTATATACTACATGCTGTAAAATGCAGACAGACCGTACTGTGTCCCATCCCCTAACCAGGGACGACCTGCACTGGAGCCGGCAACACCTTCTTTTCTATTCTTACCCCACCTCATCCCATCCCAACACACACACACACACACACACACACACACACACACACACACAACAACCAATGCAGCTTTTGCGTCACTTCAAACCACCTCTCTAAATTTACATCACATTCTTATTTATTTCCATTAAAGCCCAATTCAAACTGCACCGAGTCGAGAGGAAACGGAGAAGAAACCGCTGTTACAATCACACACAGCTCAAGATTTCTCCTCCTGCTTCAAAGCCTCATGTCCTACATATAACACATACATCCACACTTATGGCAGCATACTGCTTATTGTATCCTGCTGCAGAAATGAGTCATACTCCACTGCTCCTCCATAGACACCCCACCCTTATCACAGACAAGAAACTATCTGCTCTGTTTGGGAAATTTACTCCTTCCGCATAAAACACTTTGTCATATCACCTATGTGGTGGAGGGGGATGCCTGTTGTACGTGCAGAGAGACGGTAATGATTGAAAAGAAACTAAAAGGTCCTCGTGTGAACAATGAACCCACACATCACATCGCCTGAGGCCTTCAAAATGAGCATCATGAATATTTTAAGCCATGCAATATTCTCAGGGAATCTGGAGATTGTCATTAAGCCCCCCGATCAGGATAACTAATGTCCCCCTCCTGAAGAAGATGTCTGCTCAGCCCTTTTTCCCCCCCTGCTAACGTCTCTCAGTTACACTGCTCCACATTCCCTCACGGTAATGTTGCTGTGCATGAAACAGAGGTATTTTTCATCATGTTTGAATCTCACGTTTGCTTTTAAACTTTTTTGTTACAACTATTTTCTTTTCCGCTACATTTTGATTATAAGCTGCAATGATTAGAACATTTATTGGCAAGTATTTTGAGAGTCCAGGGGTTTTCAAAGTCTGAGACTGTGGGCCTCCCCTCAGACAAAGCTTGGAAAAAGGTGCCTCCTCACCCCCCCTTAGTTTACCTGCTTAGTTTCGCTCAATTCCTGGATGCCCATGGGATCATGATTATGTTATTTGATCCCACAGACACTCAACAATTGAGCCAAGATAGCCTAATATTGCTGTTTGACATAACTTCAGACTACACCAAATGCATAAAAAGGTAAAAACAGTACAATTCCTCAAAACCTCTGAACTGTCTCTTTAACCAAATCAAATATGAGGATTTGCTGCGTGTTTGTATCATATTTGATAGCAAATTAAATATTTTTTGGTTTTTGACTGTTGGTCGGATAACACAAGCAATTTAAGGACATCACTTTGGGAAGTTGTGATGGCTGTTTTCCACTACTTTTTGACATTTAATACACTAACCAATTAATCAAGAAAATAATCAGCAGATAAATCGATGAAAATAATAATGAAAATAATCATTAGTTGCAGTGGACAAAATTTTTGGATGTTGAATACAACAGGCTAGGTTAACAATTTTCTTTTATTTACTAAAGAAGCTTCCCTTGAATTGAATATTGAACATATCAAATATAAACACAACAGCTGATATAGGGCTGCAACTAACAATTATTTTCATTATCGATGAATCAGCCGATAATCGTTTGGTCTATAAAATGTCAATTAATCGACTAATCGTTTCAGCACTACTTTATCTTATTGAAGAGGCATTCCAACTTCTTTCCTATCATCTACGTTTTTAGATTTTCAGTTTAGGATTTGGTTGATTAAGTCCAGACAAAAGCTAGTTCAAACACTTTAGGGCTTCATCATTGATTAATCTGCTGATTACTTTCTCGATTAATCAATTAATCGTTTGGTCTACAACCAGCAGTCCAAAACCCAAAGACTGATCAGTTTAGTATCATATATGACAAAGGTATTTTTTACTTGAAAAATTACTTAACACTCTTCATTAATTATCAAAATAGTCGCAGATTAATTTTCTGTCAATCAACTAATCGATTAATCAACTACTTCATGCTGTCAGTGTTATGTGTGTGTATATGTTTTAATGTTTTAATGAACTGCCAGATGAGCCAAAGACAATTTTCCACCTTGGTGAACAATAAAGTTTTATTCTAGTCTAATCCATTCTATCCTATTCTACTCTAATCGTTTAATTAATCAGGACTAAATGGAGACTTGGAACAAATTCTACAGATGGTGTAAAAGCCTGAAGGACTACGGAGAGAGCCGTGTAATTTCTGTCATTAGTAAATTGGGTTATTTTTGTAAAGGAATATTTAAATCCTTCCCAACTCCTGACTTTCCCTCTTTGATGAGGGTCATGAACCTCGGGGATCTGGCGGTTTGGGATGAGCTCTGCATGCACAGACAGTGTCCGTCTGTGGCCGTCTGTTGAAACCTCTTCACTCCTCACATCCTGCTTTGTACAGGGATCAAGTTCTCCCCTCTTCTGGACTCTCTGTGAAACTACAACCAGCTCTGCTTTACACTGACACCCAAATCAAATCAAATACATCTTCAGAATCAGCTGATCTATTTGATTCACAACAGCCTTGCAGTAACGGCATGATTTTGCTTTTTTTTCCCCAGTTAGAGATCGTCTTAAATAACACCAAATCTCTATTAGAGTATTCCGCACGTGCTTGACCTGAAAACATTAATTTAAAAAACTGGGCTGTGTTGAGATTTTGATGTAACACGCTGCCACATTGAAGCTTTTTGCTGCTCTCTACTGGGCAAAATAGCAACTGAAACTGAGGAGAGGAGCTCTGTGGATGAAGATGCAGAGCAGAAACATTCATGTGTTGGATAAAAGGATAATAAATACACAACTACTTTTTGTAGCTATTGTGAGTCCAAAAGAAGAGGAACCTTGATTCTCCACCAATAGCTTATACCTGAAAATTATATAGGCGCCGCACTACTGCCAACAAAACAATGCAGAAACATCTGCTCTGATGAAAAGGCAACTTTAAACCCTTATAGCTTTATTCAGACTTTAGAGCACAAATTTCCTACATTTTCCATAGAAGCTACAGTTCTTCCCTCCGACTGTCAACCAGTGTGATAATCTACCTGTGACTGTGATGTACCACAGGATGATTTAGACTACAATGCCTGCATAAATAAGGAAAGAGAAGCCAACAAATGGCTCCAAGGGCTTTTACCTGCCGTTTGATGAAGCTGGATGTTGTGTCAGAAGACGTGCTGCCATCTGAGCGTTTGAAGCGGCTCTTGCGTTTAGGCAACTTCCTGGGCAGCTGTGATGAGAGAGACACACACACAAGTGAGGGAAAAAAAGATAGACAGATAGATAGATAGATAGAAAGATAAAGAAACCAGATGATTTTTAAGGCTTTCCTGTGTAATTTTGACAACTGGTGTAAAAGAGCTGCTGTGCACCAGACCGGTGACTACAATCAGCTGCAGCTTTGCCAGTATCACAGATATTTCAGGACTGAATTAATCTAGCTGCACATACTGGTCTGTGTAATGCAGGAGAGAGATTTCCTCAGGCCTCGTTACACAGTCCATTAATAAGACAGCGTGGATGTTGCAGTGTGTGAGCTGACAGGCCCTGTAGATTCAGGCTACAGGTGAGTCAGAGTCATAAGTCTGTCTGTACCTTTACACCAATAAAATTCAGCATATAGGTCCAGTCATGTTACTGGTTTTTCCTACACTGGTGTAGATAAAGTGCAGCAGGAAATGCGATTGAAATAAATAATAAAACATTAATACAGAATCCATAAAAGGCCTGATCTCGAACAGCAAATCTATCAACATCTTGGGAGATTTTTATCCTGTTTGTGTTTATGAGTGTGTGTATGAGAGGCATATGTGAGCCTACTTTATGATCGCACCCACTGGCTTTTCACCGATCAAGCATCAATCTGCAGTTTCACTGACGGCGGAGGTAACAAAAAAAAAGAAATAAATAAAGGAAAAGTAGCTCGCTGCCAAAACGCGACGCCTCAATTTCAACAACAAGTAGCAAGACATTAGCTAACCGTTTTTCCTCCGCCGCACTTTAACTCGGTGGTGGTAATAGTCAAGATGTGCGAATAAAGGAGTAAAGTGTGTGGATTTACCTGAAAATAGTGCGATTGAGAGCCTGTTTCCACAGCAGACAGTGGGTCTACGGGCGATTTGGACATTTTGACTTGCACCATCTATTGAGAGCGCAGGGAGGCGGGATGCACACAGACATGGGTTACTGGAGGAAACAAGGGACACAAAATGCATCTATATGCAGTAAAGACAGCGGGGAAGCGGCAAGCAGGAGAGAAAATATGACGGAAAAGGCGATTAATATCCAAGCTGAGCTGAGAGGAAGGCTAGCTTGTAGGCTACACCCGGGTGAAAACAAAATGTGTGTAACATCAAGGGGGAAATGTAAAGCAGAGCAGGAAAAATACCGAAGCTAAAATAAACCGTTGAGACCGAAGCGTCATCGCTCGAGCAACCGTTCAGGTCCGTACTAACTGTGCGTCTCTGCCGGGGGTGTCAAGGTTGGCTTAACTGGCACAAAAATCAATTCATACTGGAAAACAATTTGAATCTTCGTTTTTTTTAGAGGTGTGTTGCTTCATACAGACACTGCGTTTCCTTCTCGTCTGTGTATAATATTATAATATGTGTTTGTTAAACGAGGATTAAAACAGAAAACCACAGTCAAATATATGTGGAATACTCAAACAGTGGATCTATGAATTCATAATACAGGGGAGATGGGGATGAAACATTTTTCCGCACTCTTACAAATTAGTCAGTAGAAAGCACATATTTTTCATTTTTATTTGGTAACAGATACACACACACATATATACATACATACAAAAAACTTAAAAACAATTTTCTTTCAACGTTTCACAAATCATTTGTAACACAATAATGTAGTTGTAGGCGGTGTTAATCAGTGGTGGGATGTAAGTATTACATTTACTCAAGTACTGTACTGGAACTTTTCCAAACTGGAAAAGGAAATTGTATATTGAAATGACAAATTGATATTGTGATAGAGCAATTTGTACATTTTCCGTTTTAATTTTAGGTCAAATTATCCTCCATACAAGCCAGAAATAAATTGAAGCAGAGAAATACCAACGTTTATTTTTCAACTGTAAAATGTCCCGCTCAGTATCACTGAATCAAATCATTATAACTTTGGTTTTACAGCCCACAATTGCTGTATGGTTGTGTCTCACTCTTATGATCCCCATCCACAGCAGCAACAGGCAGCTGTTGCCAGCAAAGAAGTTACTGCTAGCTACCTGCCCACCACCAAACTGCAGACAGAAGGTTAGCGACTAGCTAGCTGGTGAAGAAAATCAAATATCTAGCTAAAGACCCAGCTATTTTCTCAGGGGATTCTTTGAGACCAAAGAGCTAAAGAGAGAGTGAATATTGGACTTAGCTACATTCATCAGCTGACCAGAAATACGATGGAAATGTTGCTCCGTGTCTGTTGGATGAAAGTAACGTTAGGCAATTATGTGCTAACGCGTTAGCATAACAACTTTTAAGGATATAATATGTCAGGACTGTGTCTGTCAGCTTGTTGGAGTTGTGCTGCCCCTAGTGGCCAAACATGTATTAATTCAGCTTTAGCCTATTTTAGCAGTAAGACTGTTAAGCAGTTAAGCTTGGTATTAAATGAAAAAATACAACTTCCACTAACTCCAAAATCGTCTTATTTACTTGTTATCTAGCTAGCCAACACGACCCCAACTGAAGTGCTACTGCCTATGCTAGCTGTAGTTGGTTGGTCTGAAAATGGGTAAGCAACTAACTGCTCTTAAAACCATGTGTCGTTTTTCATTTATACGCCTATAAAATGCACAATACACATGCAGAGTTGTTGGAATGAATAGTATTGTAGTTTTGACTATGCTAGCTGTTTCTTTATGCTAGCAAACTGCTAAGCTAGGCTAAACAAGTCCCAGACCTACTATATCAATTTCAAAAAGGAAATTAATATTGTCGTCTAATTGTAAGTGTCGTATAGTTGTGGGTAATAGCATTTAATCACATTTACCCCCTCCCCCTTATAATAGTTGTAACATTTTGTAGGGCCATCCCTTCCTTGACACCTACTGCACATTGTTTTGTATATTTCTGTATATACCACTACAGTCTATGCTGCATACAGTCTATAGTTGAACCTGAAATTTTAACTGGTACACTATCAGATTGTCTTCCATAATATGACAGAGCAGGGTGACTTGGGCAAATAAACATTTTGCCACAGTCCTTGATGACCCTCCTGCTTAACTTTATTCTCATTTAGCATTCCTCGGGAGGTTCCCTGACTTAACTCATGTTCACACTAATGTAGATGAGTGTAAAAAGCTCCCCAATATATGTATATACAGACATTTTTTCACATACATTTGCCAGATAGATTCTTTATGTTGCTTTGCCTCCACAGCATTTAGACCATTTGTCCTTCTGCTTCCGTTTCTGACTACCTGTTGCTGACGTTCCTTCTGCTGGCTTGATCCTGCCTCTCTACCTGTGACTGTGTGAACCTAAAGTAGAAAAGCCTTTTACTACACCTATGTTGTGTTCTATAAGTCTGATTTTGGGTCCAAGCTCAGCCATTGTTACAGTACAAGTTGGCCAATGAAGGACCTAGAAGACCAGTCCCATGGTATCACTGAACAAACTGGATATGTGGGTGGTGATTTAGAGGTCTGGAACCAGGGTACCTTTGTGCTATCTTCCTGAATAACCCCACCTGTTGCTCCACCATCTGGGCAGACCCCTGAATGGTCCAGCCTCCATTGCCCAAACTGCTTTCCTGAGCAGTGCAGCCTGTCTTGCCAGTCCCCTGGCTGCCCTCCCAAGCAGACAGGTTGTTCACCCATGACCTGCCTTACAGGTTGACACTTCAGTTTGTGATATTCCTCATTGCTAATGTTGACAACCCTGCTACTGTGCGCTCGCTTTGATCCATGCGCACTAATCTGTCATTTTTCCTGGATCGAGTCTGTCTTGATCTTGTTAATTCTTCTGGTTCCAGGCTCCAAATCCCCACCATCATCCTGGCTCATCGAAGGCCTTCCTGATGTAGCCAGTGATTATGATGGTGTGGGGGTGGTCCTGTCAGTAGTGCCTGTCACACACACGAACATCCAAGCAACACCTGTGCGCGTTTGCATTTGTGCAAACCGGAGAAGCACTCAGAACATACTTGTCCACTAGATGCCCTTGGTGAGTTTTTCATCTCTGTTGGTCACCTGACTGCTTTTATTATCTGCCACCTGCCTGCACACCTGTTGTTCATTTATTCATTAACTCTGCTGTAAATATAATGGGCAGTTTTCCAAATCCATTTAATAGATTGTCTATCTGGCCTTACTGCCATAGGAATGACTATGTTGGTCAAACAGGTGTTTGTGGATGAATGTAACAGGGCTCCATTTGAGGTCCACTTCTTATGCCAATCCTTACATGAATGATTGTAACTACATTTGCATCTGTGGTTTCCATCTGCTTTATTCCCCTGAAACCTGGCAGCTTGCCATTCACCTTAATTGTAGCACTAAGTTCCTCTAAAAGCCAAATGTTTATTCCATATGTATAGTACATGCTTAACACTAAAATTACGGCAATAGCACTGAGCCCTTGTCTAATCAGAGCCAGAGGTGGAATGTAACGTAATGTAAGTGTATTTACTCATGTTGTGTACAGTTTTGACATGACACCATTTTGTGAGGCTCTGCATTTTTACTACTTTATGGCACATTTTATGGTTATCCTTTAAAAGATAATTCCTGGGTTGAATTTAATAACAGTACATGGAATCCACCTACTCCATAAACACAGTAGTTAAACACTTTTAAAAATAGAGGCTCATGCATCAGTAATTTAACAACTTCACTGTCTAGATCTAATTTTGAATACTCTTTTAGTAGACTGTTTTCTCACTGCAGGGCCAGATTAAACTATTAAGGGGCCCTGGGGCAAAATAATTGCCATTGGGTCCCAACTGACCCCCTCAAACAAATGTGCAATTAATCACATTACCAAAAAAACAATTAACATGCAGTGAAGCTGGGGATTTTGGCCCCTTAAGGGCCTTGAGCCCCAGCAGTTGCTCAACTGGAACTAACTATGAACTAGATTAACACAATATGGGTTGATAGTACATCAGTCTCTTATCTAGGATTACTTGATACTAAATGTCTCATTACAGTAATAACTTAAAAAGATGATTACATGCAACAAGTAGCTATTTTGAGTAATCACCTTAGAGCTTACAGCATATAGACTATTATCTATTTTTGCAAGTTGTGCTTGACCACTGAAACCTGTACACTTCTGTTTAACACTCGCCCTTATCACCTGTCACCTTTTGCAAACACCATGTCTGATTTAGTTCATACACTAACAATAAATCAGTAGATATTTCTTAGAAATTAGACTCTGTAATGAGCCTGGTTCAATTCCAAGAATTCACTGTGTGTTATATGGTTTGTCAGTAATGACAGATTTGTTTCTACTGTATTTGAGACTTACATTATTTAGATTTTTTAACCAAAATGTAAATATCTTGAGCTGGTCCCGCATATTGTATCCACATATTAATAATAGTGGTGGAAGAAGTATCCTTTACTTAAAAGGGTAACTATACCCTCAGATTCAGCAAGAACCCTCTCTCCCAGCATATTTAAAAAATGCAATGAGTGAGGGAACAACAACTGTAGGAGGTGTGGCCTCGTGGCTACATAGTGTGTGGGTCAGAGGACATGGAGGACACTGACTGACACTGATTAGAGTCTTTTTTTTATATAAATTTCATGATGTAGATAAGTCCCAACCAGTTAACTCTATGTCAGCATTGGCCTTGCAAGGTTCAGGGCTGATTTAAAACAGTAGATGGCGTGTTGAGCCATTTTCAACCCATGAAATGCAGATTTTCATAAATTTAGTAAGAAATGTTATAATATTAACACCAGCATTAATGTGTTTCATCACAGTACAGTCATATAATTTAGTTTACAGCTCAAAAAACACGTTGAATTGTGCAGTACCTCTTTAAGTAAAAGTACCAGTACAACAATATAAAAAGTCCTGAAATTTAAAATCCTACTTAAGTAGGCACATACGTATGATCAGCAAAATGTACTTAAAGTATCAAAAGTAAAAGTACTTACTCTTGAAAAAAAAGTCCCCTGTCACTGATATAATATTTGACATTATTAGATTAATACTGATGCATTAATGTGTAAGCAGCATTTTACCATTGTAGCTGCTCAAGGTGGAGCTAGATTTAATTACTTGATATACTGTTAGGTAGTTTAGCCTCCAAAGGGTCACAAGATAAATCTGAGGGATCATGAGATGATTAATGGGAGAGGAGAGAAGAAAAAACTAAGTTTTGCTACAAATATTTACAAACATAAACATAAGTAGAAGTAGCAGAAAATATAAATACTCTAGTAAAGTACAAGTACCACAAAATTGTCCTTAAGTAGTAGTAGTATTCAGTGCATAAAAATGAAGGTGTAAGCTGACTTTACCATCCTCCACATCACTGTTTTCCTTCTGATACGCATGCTGGAGATCACAGCTGGTGGTGTATGACCGGCGCGGGCTCACCGCAGACACGGCTTCACCTCTAGAGGGAGTGCCGAGTTACTAAAAGTGGGAATGAGAGAGTGGTGTGAGCAACGGTGCGCCTGGGCAGAGGAGAGGTGCGTCAAACCACCCAAAGTTAGTTAGCACGACACCGGAAGCAAGTGGAATTCGATTTCAAAATAAAAGCCGAACAGTTAAGCAGATCGGGTGAACAGCACCGAGAGATAGTCCTGCTGTGACACAAAAATATAAAGATTTTTAAATTATATGGCTGTGGAGAGTAAACCTGCGCTCTTAGTTTAGTCTCGTTTTTATCTGAATTTGTGATACAGACTAAATGGTGTATCATATATTTTTTACATAGCCTAAATTAATACTTCTCTGAAAACAAAACTATTGCCAATAGACTGGCATATGGATGAATACCTGTCTGTGGATACCCAAAGTGTTCAAAATGAAAGAAATGCACATTATAAAATAAATAATCATATAAATAAATACGGACAATATATATAGCCTAATATAACCATGGAATTGTGAAATAAAAAAATAAAAAAACATAGCTCAATGTTATTTCATAATAATTTGTTTATAGTGGGACGCTGGGTATAAGTTCCAGTTTATGTGTGTTGTTTTGCAGTTGTAAGTTGCTACATAACACGCCAGAACTGAGACTAGAGGGAGAGAGAGATGCAGAACATGTTTACGGAGAATTAGCTAATGAGAAGTACAAGTTCAGAGAGCCAGCGGGTTAGCCACCCTGTTTTGTTGTTTTACCGGGGACACCTCAGCCTCTGCTGTTGCTGCAGCGAAGTAGCGTGTGTTTGTTTAATCCGTACAAACACCCAAACGAAGTTAATGGTCCTGGCCAATAAATAGCCCGACCCAACACACAACTCCCTGTAAAACGGCGAAGTATATAGTTTAAACACCCAGGTTTTTAGCTAGCTGTTTCCCCGTTTACAGTCTTTGTACCAAGCTAAGCAGCTGCTGGCTGTAGCCCTAACGGACGTAGGGGAAACTAGGTTATATACAGATTTTAATCCTTTGCGCCCTTATAGCTCACTTAGTAGCGCGCTCGCTTAAAATCTGAATCCGTACTGAAGCAGCTCGGGTTCGCTCCCCTCTCTGTTCTGCCTTTCTCTATTCGATTGCAGCACTTATCTTCAGCCAACATTACCAATTAAAGACATAATGCCAAAACCAAAACCTCTGTAAAAAGTAATTTGTCTAGTTTTGGAGAGGTGTTTTTCCATTTCGGCTGCAAGCTGTTGCCTTATATTTAATGGACAAACATGAAAGTATTTATCTGTTCATTATTTCTACTTTTAAAACTTTTACTTTTGCTGGAGTATTTTTATATTGCAGGATCGCTAGTTTTTACTTTACGGATGTGGA
Source organism: Macquaria ambigua (assembly GCA_008360985.2). Classification (NCBI taxonomy): domain Eukaryota; kingdom Metazoa; phylum Chordata; class Actinopteri; order Centrarchiformes; family Percichthyidae; genus Macquaria; species Macquaria ambigua. The sequence goes on from VMKM01001830.1 coordinate 14,709, forward strand.
CACTTCCTCCACCACTGCTGGCTGCAAGCGTTTTAATTTGAAAACAACAACCGGAAGTGTGATGTTTGTGTTTCCCCCGTCTTGACAGTGGTGCTTGGAGCCGAGAGGGTCAGGGGGAGGAGAGGAAAGGGAGTGGAGCGAGAAGACGACAGGAGGAGATCCACCACAGGGTGACCAATTTAACCGGACCATCCTTGGACAGCTGGGCTACAAATGGTGCTCCACCCTGGCCGCTCCGACCGACATCTACACCGAATCGGATTGTCTGCTGCGGTCCTGTCGGGGAAGAAACAGAAGATGATCACGGTGAGTCCGTCTTTCTGACTGTAGCTGCTGCTGCTGCACACTGCAGGCCGACATATATAATATATGTTCTCCTGTCACACGAACGTCTCCAACGCTGTTGCATTAAACCGTAAACGCCTCTTCAACTTCTCTGTCAATACACCATTTCTGCCGGAGTGAATGACATAGCTGGTGACAGTTGCTGTAAGGCCTCCGCTTCACACTGGTGGTGGTGGCAAAGGATACACGGTCAGTACATGTTTTCCACTGGTGGCCAATAACAACATTTCTGTGTGGGGGAAAAAAGGATGAGCTGCATCACAGTGCGTTTATGTTTCTTTTTACAGCTGACAGTCCTGACTGGTGTTAATAGGCTACAGTCAGAGGCTGGAGCCGCTTGCAGGTCGCATCTGATGCATGATTCACATCAGCCGCAGATAATATTTGATAACATAACTTTAAACTTTAACCTCTCTATTTATACCCTACTGACCACTATGCGCACACATGGGGGTTGTAAATGATGCGTTTTAGAGTATTATTCAGTGCTAGTCTTCCATCCAATGACTGATGCTGAGGAATGTGCAGTAGCAATAACATGTTTATATCTGTTTATTTACCCAAGACTCATGTTTGTCAATACACTAATCCTGCGAGATATTGCTTTGCTGCAGGCTGAAGTACGTTTGCAAAAAATAAATAAAATGAAAATAAATCGCTGACAGAGGCGTGTTTGTGTCTCAACTTGGACTACCGGACGCAACGGAATGGTTTTATGGTCCCCGCTATGGTTGTCACATAGGCCATGGTGTTATGTAACAAGAAGCCTACGCTGTTTGAATGCGGGCCCTCACACACGGCCTGCCTGTGCATGGCATTTATACACCGGATCGCAAACATATCATCCGCACATGATTAAAACAGGCCCGCAGAAAATGCAAAAATGCCAATTCAACGCGTTGCATACCTTTGATTTCCCCTAACTGCTTGATCTATTTTCGCATCTGTAACGTTATCAGCTGGATGACAACTGAGCCACGAGATCGAGAGATAGATGCATGCACATCAGCTTCGGACTTATCTAACTGGAACAAGCTCGCAATGAATGACTTTATGCTTTGTTGTTTTGCTGTTTGTGGCTGTAACGCCAGTGTAGCGGCTGTCCGGTTGAAAATGTCCCCTAGGAGTAGTCAGTCACCCCCGCCTTCCCTTCTCCGCTTCCTCGCTTCCCCTCCCCTCTCCTAACGCTAGTGGGGGAAACCGGAGAGTACAGCCAAGCACCATGCAAACACACACCAAGCGACTGGCAACACCGCGACGTTTGCAAATGGGTACAAGCTGGTCGACCTTGTGCAGGGGAGTGAGGGACGCAGCCGGAGAGGTGGAGGGGAGGAGGTGGTGGAGGTGGGAGGAGAGGAGAGGGGAGGTATGTGTGAGAGGGAGGGAGGGCTGGTTCTCCTTGAATCTTGTCGATCCGCTGCCAGGGAGGAGGGATACGGCTTGGACGGATACGTGCCAGAGAAGGCGCATGCAGGCAAGATATAGCGAGGAAATGCTATTTTTGCTTCAACAACACAGCATGCCTCTTCGGTGAAAATGCCGGTCGAGCAGGAGGCGGCGGCAGCGGCGGCTGCGTTGCTTTTGCGCGTCTCCCTGCACTGTGTGGAGCTCAGGGCGTCTGGAGGCCTGGTAAGATCAGCTGGTAGCAGTTGCTCAGGCATATGTGTTTTATAATTCAATCAGGACGAAAACGAACAGTACTTACAATGAATTCACTACTTTACTATTATTATATTAACTATAAAAATCCTGTCAGGTTATTATAGTAATACTGGAGATATAAATACTATAAAATGTGACCAGGTCAGCTTAAACCTACAACTGAATATCAAAGAAATGCCCACTTTAAGTCCCTAGAGACCATTAGGGGAATATTTGAGATATTTTCTGTCAGGATAATAACAACAACTACACCAATACCAGTGCTCTCTTTTTCCTAAATTTAAAATCTGTATACCTCACTGTGTGGAACTTATTGGGATCATTTTATTGTAAGGTAACATGAAGGCAGGCATTACTGCTGCACTGAAAACAGAGTCAGTGGCCATGACTGAATAAATGTACCTGATAACAGAAACACGAAAACTGTATTTAATGCGGATCAATCACGTCTGATCAATACCCAGTCTGCTTATTAAGGGCAGTAGTGCATCCTTACTCATACATGAATGAATGAATGAATGAATGCGCCCCAGCCCACATGGGCTTACAAGACACTACTTACATTACACATAAAGAGACATATGGAAGATATCCATATGTCTCAAAACATAGTACATCAGATATAAACATAACAAATGAAACATACAACACTTTCATACATTGATGGTCCGCCTTTAACAAAAACTTAACTAAGTCAAACAATTGTATGTATGCGTGTGATATATATGTTATGTAATGCTAAAAGGGAAGTATTGGTAGCTTGATTTTCTAGTAATTGCTAAACATCTTTTGGTTTAGTGCTGCAGGGCCCGCACATCCTGTCATGCTGTGTCTCCCATTATTGTCCTGATATTTGTCTTGACAGTGTCCTGTTGTCCAGTGGCATTTATCTGTATTTATTACTTGTCCTTTATCATCGATTGTGATAATAAACAGAGCTTGAAGGAGTCGTTCTTTATCTTCAGCCCAACTGACTCCAAAATGCTGCTGTGTGTTTATACCAGAGGGTGTGTTTTTGCACGGGGGTCAAATTGAGCAAGTTCTGGTTCACCTTAAAAAAACCGACCCTTCAAGCTATTTTGGGTCCTATCCTCCCCCTCTCTCCCCCATAGTTTTGGAAGTAGCTTGTTCTTCTCCTATGAATATGTCTCAGTTTTCAGACATGAGATGAAATCTCAAGTGTGCCAGGAAATGAGATTCATGTGCATTTAGCGGGAATGATGCATTTTATTTCCTGTCAATTTAGGGTGAAGGAGATCTTTGCTAACAAGCTAGTGAAAAGTGAAATGTGAGTCAGGCCTGTTCATTAATATGAGTATTAGCATCAACGATAGACTGGACATGACAGCCACATTACTATCATGATCTTATGTGTCTCACCTGATCTATTCACGGCTGAAATTTCAGCCATGACACCATCACAGGTCTATTTGTGCACTGGCTTTTCCTGTTTGTCGCTCTACAATCTGTATGTGTTTGATTTTTCCTCTAGACCGAGCAGAAGCCGTGGAGATAGGCCTGGCAGCAGAGACCGGTCTTCTCATTAACCTTGGTGTCTGATCACTGGCTCTGGCACAAACATCTGGAGCTTTGTGAAGTGACTGGGCGCCTTTTGACCCCATCCAGTCCCGTGGCCCTGCAGTGTGGCCTCTACAAACCCCTCCTCACTTCTTCATAATTTTGTCCACGGGGATAAATGAGTGAACCGGCTGCAAGGGAAAGGGCTGGGACATGTACCAGAACCCCAACAGGTAAGTGTGCAACTCCAATAGGTGGATAAAGGAGGAAATGGTGCTCCCACATGGTATCAGTGCTTAGCCGTTCGTAACTGAATGTTCCTCTCTCTGCTCACACAGAATGTCCTGGTTCAGTGGTTTCCTAGTCGCCAGAGTGGACGACCGCAAGACTGCGTGGGGGGAGCGCAATGGCAAGAAGTCCAAACGGAAGGGAGGCTCATCTCTCTGCAACCCGCGTTACATGAGCTGTCTGCGGGACCCAGATGCTATGGAGCCCCCCTCTGGAGCCCCCCTCCATCAGCAACATCGCGGAGGGGTGGCGGGGGCCGTGGGAGGCGGGGGCAACTTCGGCGTCCGTTGCGGATGGCAGGAGGACCACTACGGCAAAAGGGGAGGGGCTCCCGGGGAAGGGGTGGGTCTGAAATCGGTCAACTTGGGCTTTGAGGACGGGGAGTTGAAAGGGAGGAAAGGGGGATGTAACGGAGGAAGCGGGGACATGGGCGATGAGGGTCCCAACGGCGCAGCAGGGGTGGTGACGGCTGCGGACTGCTGGCTCAGGGTGGTGCGGGTGTTCCAGTCGAAAAAATTCCAGTCCCGCAAACTGGAGCGCCTATACCAGCGTTACTTCTTTAGGCTGAACCAGAGCTCCTTGACCATGCTCATGGGGGTACTTGTGATAGTGTGCGGCATCATGCTGACCTTCCACTGTGTCCACGCCGCCCCTCACGTGGCCTACTCGTCAGCCCTGTCAGTAGCCATGGCGCTCTTCATGGCTCTTATGGTAGTGTGCAACCGCAACGGCTTCCACCAGGACTACATGTGGATGGTCAGTTACCTGGTGATCGGAGTCTTGGTGTCGGTACAGGTGTTCGGGGTGCTCATGGTGGCACCCAGGAGCGCTTCAGAAGGCATCTGGTGGTCTGTGTTCTTCATCTACATCATCTACACTCTGCTGCCTGTGAGGATGAGAGCGGCGGTGCTGAGTGGAGCAGTGCTGTCCATCATACATGTGGTCACCACCTGGCAGATCAACCAGGAAGACAAGTTCCTCTGGAAACAGGTAAGAGAGGCTTGACATCTGAATGTTTCTGTTCTTTTTGTTTGTCACGGTTGACCTGAACTGACACTGATGATGAACAGGGCGGAAACTATTTTGACAGTTCTACATTAGTTTCTCTAACTCAGAGACCCTTTGGTGGATCCATCTGCATAAATGCATGTTGTGTAGCTAAGCGTTGTTCGAATTCAGATAACACTACTTTAAGGATCGGTAGTGATGAGGTCTAGAGCAAGCTGTTATACTTGGAGCTTTTTAATAAAGTGTAGCAACTAACGTTTCAACATGTTTTCATGAGAATAAGAAGAGGCAGTGGCAGTGGAGACGTTTAAATAGCCTTCGTCCAGCTGATAGCTGTCTTTCATTGGATGAACAGGTTCTAGGCAATGTGTACGTCTACTTGATGCCATATTGGAAATGTACACAATAGAAAACAAGATAGATTCATCTCTCCATGTAGTCCATATGGTTCAGTTGTTACACATCCAGCAGACACAGAGCAACAATAGCATTCATTTGGAGTCGTCTTTCTGGCCACCTGATGAATGTAAGTCCAATATTCACTCTCCTTTTAGCTCTGTTTTTGGTCTCCACCAACTCCGGAGGGAAATATGTGGCTCTTTAGCTGCAAAATCTTTCACTGTGTTCACCAGCTAGTTTTGTACGTCTGCCATTTGGGGTTAGTTTATTATAGCTTTTTTGCTGAAAACAGCTGCCTGCTGTGGCTGAAAACGGGGTCAATGAGAGCTGTTAAACAAAACCAAAACAGTAAAGTTTCGGGCAGAAAAAACAAAAAAGCTGAAAGATGCAAAACGCACTGCTGAGTCGAGAGGGACTTCAGAGTCAGGTGATAATTCTCTGTGAGTGCGTGACAATGGGTGACACCGTTCATATACACATAGTCATTTTTTCCATTTAAAAGGATCGAGTAGTGCAGTCAAGTAAGAAATTATTCACAGGACACATTTTTCACTTAATGTAACTGGACAGCCATAAACAAATGGCCTCCTGAATATGAATTTTGAACTTACTATCAAGTGTAAAACGAACAGATACAAAATGTGTTGTATTATTGTTGAAATGGGGTTGAAAAATGTAGATCTAAAATGATTAGTCAGTTAATTAATTAGTCCGTTGACTGAAATGTAATCGACTATTTCGATATTCAGTTAATCGTTTAAGTCATCTTTCAAGCAAAAATTGCTTAGTTTAAGCTTCTCAGTTGTGAGGATTTGCTGCATGGTCGGATAAAACAAGACATTTGAAGATGTTATGTTGGGCTTTAGTAAATTTTAACAGGCATTTCTCACTATTTTCTGATGTTCTATAGACCAAACGATTAAATAATCGGCAGACTAATTGATAATGAAAATAATTGTTAGTTGCAGGCCTAAATTAGAAGCTACTTTAAGTGGTACACTGGAAACATAGTTGATAAGTAATTAAATACGTCAAAAAACTGAAAGTTGTGATATATAGTTATAAGTTATCACTGTAATTTGACTGAACTTGACACAGTGTTACGTCGCTACATGTCCGGGGGGCATTTAAAATGTCTCCTCTGTCATGACGTTTATGATAGGGTGGCGTTATACCGTGTGAACCGGCAACGCAGCCGCTGCAGCGTATATTGATCTACTGTGTTTTGTCACCATGTTGTATCTGCATATTCACATGTACTTTGGGGCTTATGCTGTACAGTGTGTTGTTTGTGCGTCATGCCAAGGACCAAGGGGCTCGCTGAAGGTCAGTGGGCTGAATGAACCGCCCCGGCTGGACGTCTGTGTGTGTGTGTGTGTGTGTGTGTGTCTGTGTGTGCTGTTGTGTGACAGTGGGAGAATACCATGATATAAAGCTAGTATCACTCAGGTCTCTGTGCTCTCACACAAGGGACGCTTTGTACTTTTCTCCAAGGGTGGGGTGACGGGGGTGAGGCTGAGGTGGTGGTGGTGGTGGTAGGGGGGGCACAGTGTGGTGGCTGCTTGCTTTCTGCACTGCCATAGCTGTTCTACAACTGTTGTCTCCTTGGGAAAAGTTAGGTAAAGCATAATGGGAAAGCCATTATATGAAAACAATAGCGGGATGCAGAACTTAATTATGAATTGTCACTGTAATGTCTCTGCCATTACTATAAGGTATGCAATCAGTAACATATCCTTTCACATGTTAACAGAATCTATTCTCAGAAAACAGCCTAAATAAGTCACTTAAACACAGATCACTTTGTTATAATATTGCGATTGTTTATTATGCATTAATCACTGAAGTACAGGACTCTGTTAGGGATTCGTGGGAACTCTGTAACTGCTGTGTGCTCTGTAACATCATGCATGATATACCATAGTGCAATCCATCACAGGCTCCAACATTGTTTGCCATCGTTAAGTGAATGAATGTCATGAGATAGCTGCGGCCCGGCAATGCTGTTTATTCCTAAGGTCGTCTGTGTACTATGTGAAACAGTGTCATCAATCACTGCTTCACGCTTGTGTGCAAGTATTTCCTCTTTCTCCAATAACTCATTAACCTCACTGGGTTTTTTCTGTTGGTGTCGATGGGTACAGATAATGATAAAGTTGTGTATTGAGGAATGATGTAAATGCAGATCCTCTTTTCTGTTGCTGTCTTCTGTTTGCTGGCACTGCAGATTTAAATTGAGAAGCAATCTGTGCAGTGGAGTTAGGTCGAGGAGTTACTGACTGCTGACTGGGACAGTGACTAGATCTCGAGACCTCTCTTCTCTATCATGAGTGCAAGTGTGTGCTGATTTCTGAAAAAATATGAGAAGCTGATTTATGGGGTCAATGCATTAGGATTAATGTCAGACAATGTCACACAGTCCTTGATGAAGCAGATTTACTGAGCTTTTGACTGTTAAACATTTAATATATTCATTAAGACACTTCAATTTTGATTGTAGCTCATGTAGTCATAAATATTTTATCTTACAGAGAAATATTTAAGAATTATAACCAAGCTATCAGGAGCTTTATAGAATGAAAGGCCGCCACATTATCTAGCTTTGTGCAACATAGCATTCAATTTATATAGTGTGTAGTTACTTTCTAATAAAATCTGTTAAATTCTGTCCAAAATGTGACAACAGCCACACACACTTGTTACTCTGGAATAGATACCTTATCTATATAAACTGACATTGTGACAGAGAAGCTGCCCTGTTAAAGGTAAAATACTAAATTACATTAGTCGGTGACTTCCATATTTAGTCCAAAACAAGTGTTTCAAATCAGAGACATGAAAGACCATAATAAAAGTCCTGACAGAATGTGCTTGACAGGCCAAATCTTATTCAAAACACAAAAGAAAAGAACCTCATTCAAGACATAAACAAAGTAAATAAGCTGAAAACAGAACAGTAGTAAAAGTAATTTGTTTACTTTAGCACTTTTAAAAATACCATTTTGGCAAAAATATGCCATTATATAATTGCAAAAATCTTATTACAAATTTTGAATGTGATGTTGGTACATTAAAATGGGTGTTAGTATGAGTAATAGAATTTTTTTCAGGGTTTTTATCCTGTTTTTATTCTCTGTTGTTGCTAACACAATCTGTCATGTAAGACCAGAGTAAACTGAGGCTCTTGCAGACATCTTGATGGTGTCTGTCTGCTACATGAGAAGTATTTAATGTTTGTCTCTTGAAATTTATGGCTGTTAATCCCTTCAAACCTTTCAAAACACATGCAGTCCATCTGGTTGTTTCCTAAGCTGTATTGCTCTTGGCGTTGCTTGTCTTGTGTGTTTTTACAGCTGCATTCGGTGGACTCGAGTGTCTGTTCTTAGCTTCACTTATTGTACACGCTCACACCATAAACTACAGTATATTGGAGTTTGAACCACCTTGTTATACACGTGACTGCTTTCAAAACAAACACCAATCTATCAAAGTGAGGGTAAAAGTGGTTTTGTAATGGAGACGTCCTGTTACGTGTGAGCTTCACTCTGCTGTTGCTCCTCGTGTTTTTTGTGTCTGCGATCCTCAGACTCCTCAGCTGAAATCAATTAGCCATAGCGGTACAGTACATACACATGTGCATGTCCCACCCAGCCGACCATCAATACACACACACACACACCATCCCATGCTTTGTTATGGTTGTCACCTTCCCTTCTAGTCTCTATTGAATGTTTGTCAGAATTGCGGCTGTTTGTTTTTCTTTGGGAAGTAACATCCCAAAACTATTGTCCTGCCTCCTATATGTGTGGGTGTCTATTTGAGCCTGAATACTAACATGTACAGTAAAAAAATGCACCAGTAAAGCCCAAGCACATTTTCATACACGTCACTTTATTCTGCACGCGTACTGATCCCTGCCGATCTGTTTGTCAATGAAATTTTTGGATTTTGTCACTGAAGCTTCTCGTAATTGTACATTCTTCACCCCAGTGCTATTTGCTTTATGGCCCCCGACAATGGCTAGCATTGTTGTGTGGATGTTGTTGACACAAGTGCTGTGAGAGGTCAAAGACTGGTTCCTAAAAATACCCGCTGGCCCTTGGCGTTTCTGCTAACTGTTGCATCACATGGAACAGTCTTATCAGAGCCTGCGTCAGAGCAACAGGCAGGTCACTTTAACCCCCTTTTCTCTGCTGTGTTTTCACATACCCTGAAACATTACACTAATACTGTATAGTCACAGATACTACAGCGATTTCTTTATCTTTTTTTCTGTTAATGAAGCGTAATGTAATGCATTTCGGGATGGATCTTTGATCTTTGACCACAGCAGAGATGGTGGATTAAGCCCCTAAAAGCCCATTAAACAGCACAGAACGCATATCAGGCCTGCACGTGGAGTCTGGGTCAGGGTACAGCCAATATCTCCTTGTCAAGCTCCCGCTAAGTGTTTAAAGTGTGTTTTTATTAAGTAGATAAGATAAGGGGAATAGAGTTTAAATAACAATGTGCTGCTCCTGTAGTAATGCTCATACGTAAGTCCACTGTAGTCTGACGTCAAACTGTCCAAATGGCTGTTTACTCAATTTTCAAATTTCCAGGATGTTATACAGAGAATAAATGCATTTTAATCAGCATATCAACTGTATCGGCTGTTCACAGTTTCGCAGCAGCTCCCGGTGCTGGAATAACCTTGTGTGCATCATTGCATCGAGATGGGAGACTTGGATCCCAGTGGTGGAGGTGGAAGTGTCAGCCTGGGATGATCACCTGTGCAAAGCTGCAGCTATACAATAAGACACCCTGTATAAGAGGAGGAGGAGGCAGCGAGGCGGTGTGATCGGAGGAGAATCCGATATTCTCTCCACGCAGTCCTTCCACAGCCTCCTTGATAAATAATTTGTGTGTTTAACGCGGCAGCAGCATTTTAACGAGGATACCTGTCACATGTACGCTTTGCTCACGACCAGGATGGGTGCTGACTGATGGGATCCCACACACACACACGCAGAAAACACACCACAGCTTTACTCAAAGGATCCACATAGTGTATCAAGATTTAAACGTTGATACACCTGAATGTGATATGATCTCTCATTGCGTAATTGTTTCTCTCTGTAAATACATTTCACTTGTTTGTAACTGCCTGTTTTTACATGGATACAGACACACATAAATACGCAAACACACACACTCAGACACACATACCACCACCGCCAATCAGCCAATCTGTGGCCCAATAAGAGCTCTGGAAAATCAGTTTAGCATCACTTCTGAGAATGATGGGGAATAAACAGCATTGCTAAGTGTCTCCCTCAGTGCTTGTGTTCAGTTGGTCCAGTGGTTGCCATGGAAACAACTACGACTCAAGCAGCCGAGACCCAGTTCAGCCTGCTGGTGTACAGTTTGGTAACCGTTGCTTCAAGTGAAGACAAAAAAAAAAAAAAGAAAAAGAAAGAAAGAAATCAGGTCAAAATTGATTTCTGCTGTTCACTTCTCCTTCTGAGAAACTGAAAGCTCGAAGGGGCAGGTGTTGGAGGGGTCCGAGCTTTCTAGACACACTGCTGCTTGGCTGCTCGGATAGATTCGTGCTTTGTTTTCCTCCCCCCTGCTGTCGAAATGAGAAGGTCCATAATTAAACATGGCGATGACAGAGGAGAGGTCATATGAGTGGTGGGGAGTCGAGAGGGAGGGATACACAGGATGTTGCTTGCCAGTTGTCTGGTTCAGGGAAGCTTATCTCTGGTCAGCTTGCTATGACTGTGCATGTTTGTAGCCCCAGTAATGTGGAGACAGTGCAGGATGTGTTTTTAGGCCTCGAAGATACACACTTTTTAAAGAGCTTGCTTGAATAATTGACCTTGTATGGTTCTGTTATTTATATGAGGTTCTTTTTCTAGCACAGATAATTTGTTTTATTGCTAATTACAACTCTTTTACATTCCTCTAATTTTGACATAACTCCTCTAAGAGGCTTTTTTTGTTTAATCACAGCAGTTATCCCTGAACCCGTTGTCTGTCCACAGCATGTAAAGCCTAGCGTCCTTGCAGGGGTCCCATGCGCTCCAGAAAAACTTAGTAATATTGTGAAAAATGTTTTGATTTTTCTCAGGCTCCCTTCTTTTTATGCAGATTTTGTTGTTCTGTAAATAGAAACAATTTTGCAACTCCAATGCCAGAATACTTTAATAGTCACACTCTCTCCACAGTAGTCACACCCAGCTGGTTGCCAGCAGAAATGTGTGTGGTGTGTAGTTTTTCAGTGTTAGGACCCCCAGCATGTCCCTGTCCATGTTTACAGAAACATGGCTGAGGAAAAAGGAGTATGAACATGGTCAGTACGATCAGGATAACTGGCTTTTACATTACAAGTTATTGTTAACGCCGCAGCTGTGCATGTGTTTATGTAATGTGTATGGTCTTGTGTTTCAGTGCACAGCCTCTAAAATACTCAAAGATGTCTAAAACAGCTGAAGGAAACGCAGAGAAGCCAACAAACAGAATTATTAATAGAAATCTGTGTGTCATCAGTCATACTTTTATGTTTATAGATAAGAAATAATGGGTTCTTCACTCATCCAAAAACAAATACCATTGGTGACAGGGGACAAGAGTTAGAGTGGCAGTGTATTAAGTCTTTTTTAGCTTTAAAAAAAGCACGTTTGTTGTAATAAAATATGTTGTGACTGGCTGTCTGAATAAATTACACTTTGGGAAGCAGAAACAATTGCCACACATCTGCACCATTTCCTGTTTTAAAAGAATATTAGATATTAATATGAGCTACACACTTCCTGCTCTTTTGTGATTTATCTTATGCATCACACGTTTGTTTAGACTCATTTTCTACTTAGATACACAAAAAAATACACCACTTCATCTGAAGATGGTAAGATCACAGCTGCTAATGTAGTCTACAGTAAACTGCATCTGTTGTATGACTGAATTAGTTGACTATAAAAGAAATGTAGATGTTTTATCGTCTGTTGGAGCAAATATCTGTGTAAATTATTTCTGGATCTACTATAAGTGAAATGTCAGATCAAGCCTGTGTCCGAAATCACTCTCTATTTACTGTAAAGTGCACTATATTTACTGTCTGTCTGAGTGTGAAATTTATGCTTCGTATATTCACTTTAAAAGTTCCCACGATGGAATAAACAAAATGGTGTCCGTGGCTTGTACACTACTTTCTGTGTAAACTACAGTGAACTATTGAGTGTTTATTATAGGGAATAGTGAATGAGGGGCTGATTTTAGACACAGCATAAGACAATCAGATCTGAGCAATGTAATGAGAAGTTTCCACGTTAACCTTCAGCATAATGTCTCTGTTTTGTTTGTTTCTTTACTAGAAATAGATGTGGACTGGACTTTGTCACAAGTCAACATTTCCTCCAATATTTCCCTGGTGTATGTGCATGTAAAGATGATGAGAATCCACCGACTGTCTTCATTCACATTTCAAGAGTAAATAAAATATAAACAGGGTTCGTACAAAGTCTTGAAAATTTGGAAAATGCTTCATTTTCACCGTTATGTTTTCAAGTTTAGGAATATGCTTGAATTCGAATATACTCCTCGAAAAATGCTTGATTTTCAACACAATCTGGTGTTTCATCATCTACACAATCGCTCTTGTAAACCAAAAATCTTCTAATATTTGACATGAAACGCATATCATATATATATATATATCACCATATTTGTTTGTTGTCTCCTGGCATTTATAGTAACAATTTAGATGTAATGATAAAGGCTTCGAGAGTCTGGAAATCTTTGGTTTAGGTACCTTGAAAGTGGTTGAATTGTACTCTTAAAAAGCTGTATGAACACTGTATGATGAAATGAAAAGAGACTTATTATTTATGGCAATGGAAACTACTTTAAATATGTGGAAAACATAATTGAAATTGAAGAACTAGTAAATTCAAATATGTTGGAGAAAAATTATTAAATTTTGTGCCCTCACATCACAATAGTGCAGTTAAGTTTAAATGACACTGCTTCATGTCAGTTGCAATGATGACAGATTTTAGAAACTAAGAATACCTTTAAACAGTTTGATTGATGCTGTCCTGGAAATGTCCTGGAAAATGATTTCCTGAGAAAGAACAAACTCTGCCCTGCTGTTCATCACAAATTACAGAAATGACAAGACTGTACAGGTGATCGTGCTCCAAAAAAATATTTTTTTTCTCTGCAGCTTAAAAGATACATTTTTATGTGAAGATTTTCCACTGTAAGACACAAATGCCTGATTGTAGTGCGACTCTGTTAGACACTCACCTTCCAGACAGTGTATAGACCACCCGGCCGAATGAGGGAGCAGAGTGAGCAGGCGGGGCTCGACTCTTTATCTGGTGATGTGGTTCTGGTCATTTCAGATAAGGGCAGCGCGAGCTGTGTTCAGACATGAGACTCAGGCTGAGTACACAAACCCAGCAGCTGCCTGGAACCGCACACATACGCAGACTCTTTCACAAAGGCTCAAAGTGACAGTGAGCGCGAGTCAGAGCGGGAAGAGGCAGGAAAATATAAATGAAATGAAAGAATATGGAAATAAATAACCGACGCTCTCATGGAAAGATAAGGGGCAACCTACACGGGGGAGACTCTTGTGGTTTGTCACGAGTAAAGCACTGTCATTGTGTTTGAGGGGCTAGAGTGTGTTTTACAGAGCCTGATCTAACACAGATGCTCTAAAGAGTTCCAGATGCTCCTCAAAGGCCGATGAGCTCTGACTTGCACTCTCGCTGGCCCCGTTTCAACAACAATATCCCATCAGTCATCGCTCCCTCTGGGAAAAGGTCTTATAAATTCAGTGTCTTGTGTCTTGTTCTCCACACAGTTTTCCAGCTAAATGATTTTTTCCATGTCAGCCTGAAATATCGTTCTCAGTGTATTTAAGTGACCTCAGTAGTCCAAGACAGCTCCAAACCATATGAAGTTAGGCTGTGCTGAAAGGATTAGTGGATTAATTGACAGTTCGCTAAACCCCTCCCTGAAACAGCGACTGTCCAATCATAGCTTAGCAACTGTAACTAGGCAAGGCAGGCAAGTTTTTGATTACACCACTTATTGAAGTGGCATTTAGTATGAGCGATATTTGCAAGTTAAAAAGTTTTGAGGGTGTTTTTTTTAACCTTTCCAAAACCAAAATCTCTAAACAAAAGTGTGAGAAATGGATTAAACAGTGTGTTCCTCCGCTGAAACGTCTGCAACGGTTAGCATGTCCGACTGACTAGCTGACTACCTACAGTTGTAATCGAGTGCTACTTCCAAGGCCAAGAGTTAGCATCTCATTAACTAAGTACATTAATTTGTTACATCCCTGTTTACGACAAGCACATCCACATCCACAAGCTGGTCCTAGATGCTATCAAAGTTTTGGCTAACGTTAGCGGCTATAAGGGGCAACCTGCCTACAATAAGATCTGAATCATGCCAACACAGATTCATACCAAATCATACCAGCACAGTCCCTCTCTTTGTTGGATTTGGGGAAGTTTAGACAGCAGCAACCCCAGATGGCGTTATGTTTGCCAAACACATTCGTTTGTTCTCTTACATTTTTCCGTTTCATACTTATAGTACCAGGACAAACTAGCTCTATAATGCAATACAAGAACAATGTTGTTTCTTAATTTCATGTCTTCTACGTGGATCACCAACTGGTGAGGATCCTGATGTTAAACCTGGGACATGTAGCTTTAGTCTTTTAGCACCATCATCTCATGTAGCCATCAAGTGCATATTTAAGACCCTTTTCCAAGTTAGCTGATCAAATCTGCCGGTGACCGTTGCCATTTCAGCCAGCAAAATTGCCGGTTAACAGCTAGAAATGAGAAGCCTGCTTTTGTCTACTTCTGTCTGAAAAAAAAAAAACGTTGTTTCAGAAATCACTAATAATTTCGATGGTGAATCTGCCACCGTTATCATTGTAATCTGCATATGTGCCGCTCAAGTGCAAAGAGTTTGACAGGCGTAGCAGCAGCATCCAAAAGAGGCCGGGCTTAGTGAACAATTAATTGATTGGGATTTGGGCTCCATTAACCTCGACATTTCATAGATGTAACAATTAATTGATGGAATAAAAAAATAGATTGATAGTGAAAACAATTTGTTGGTAAGGGGCAAACCACAGTCAGAGCATACTGAGAATACAGTATGTTCTGACAGTGGTATTTTGGTGTAATGAGCCTGTAAGACAAAGTCATCTGCCCACCCCCTACACCCACTGCCACCCCCAGCCCCTCTCAGCTGGTCCCCCACGCTGCACCCTCCCTGAACCTGGGTGGGGGACTACAGGTCTTTGGAGGGAGGCTGTGGAATGTGGGTGATAGTTGCTAAGTGAAAGCTGCGCTGCCATCTCTGATAATTCACAGTCTCCGTGGGTGTGAGTCTCGGGCCAACACTAAGCAGAACCTTTCACAAGACTGAGAAAGAAGCACACGCAGAGAGAGAGAGAGAGAGCGAGGGAGACTCTTCAACAACATTGAGTTATATATAAAATCACCACCATCATCACATCTCCATCTTCCACGCATTAGAGGTGTATAATGACTGCTGGCTTCAAAATGAGCTCTCTAACAGGAATATTAAGTCAGGAAAGTGAACATACACATTATAGCAGTTTGTTTTTGCATATCAACAACTTCTAAACTGACTGATTAGAGATAATGCATGTGTCTATGGAAAATGTATCTCATTGATTTTTTTCTTGCTTACAGCTGAACTAAAGGGATTTAAAGTGTAAATTTCCTGTCCCGAAAGAGCTTTTGGTCTGCAGCTTCAGTATTCATTTCAGTCATTTCATTTTTTAAGCCCCTGAACTTTTCATTCTGTCAACTGACTTGCGAGGGGGTCTGAGCAAACAAAGTGGTACAGAAGTAATACCAGGTGTCTGGGGAAAATGTTAAGATCTTCCCTGACCTGACTAATTTTGTGCATTTGCATGTATGCACACACGCACACACACACCTCAGCGGGGTGTTGACTGAGTATTGTTAAGTGGGATGGCGAGCAGGATGGAGGGATTAAAGGAGAGGGCAGGTCGTGTGAACATGCTGAGAAAAAAGGAAAGAAATACTGGGCTGACATTCTGCAAGAAGACTATGCACTATCCTCAGACAGTTTGATTAAAATTGTTTGGTTTGGAATGGAATTGGCTTGTGAGTGCTGACTATTAGTCACATCCTGTCTGTTTTGGAGAGGATTGTTTAGTTACTTAACTGCACAGACAGACTAAATTTGTTTTTCTGTTGATCAGTTTCCCTTAAACCTGCAATAACAGATATTTTTTGGCCACTTGGGGGGGCAGCGGAAACAAGTTGTTAACACTGACATATTTGGTGTTAGCAAACAGTTGCTTATTTATACATCCAGCAGTTATGAAGCAACATTAGCATTCATTTTGGAGTCATGTTTCTGGCCATTTGGCGAATGTAAGTCCAATATTCTCTCTCTTTTAGCTCTGTTTTTGGTCTCCACCAACTCCTGCGAGAAATATCTGGCTCTTTAGCTGCTAAATGCTCCACTATGTTCACCAGCTAGTCGCTGTGTCTGTCTGCTGTTTGGTGCTGGGCAGGTACAGTTTTAAGAGGAAAACAGCTGCCTGCTCTGGCTAAAACAACGAGGCTAAGAGAGCGGCGAGAGTGAACCAGTAGTTGTGTGCCAGAAAACCAAAAAACAATGAGCTAAAAGATGCTATAAAGCTCTGTAGAGCTGAGGGAAGCTGCAGAGTTGGGTGATTATTCTGTGTGGATTAATCACGACCCCTTTTGACTTTTTTCACGTACAGGTAGAGGAGCCATGTGATCCATTAATATGAAAATATTGATTATAGCTGCTTTAAATAATCTTATGTTGGTACTTTACATTTGTGTCTGTCTTGGAGGATGCTGTTAAATGTCCCATTTGTCCACACGCTCTTACATTGCTCTCTCCTCCTCAAAGAGCACTCTTTCGCAGTCTGAAACGGGGGCCTGATGGCCTTAAAAGTCAATGTTTATAGACTCACTGTCAGGACCACAGACTTCCTGCTAAAGTAAATGGCTGCTGTGCTAAATCTATCATAAAGGAGGAGAAAAATTATAAATAAAGTTTCTGAATGTTCCATTAGCACTCTCTCTCATCCTCGCCTGCTCGGCCAACTTGGAGGCGGTAGCTTCAGAGGGGTTTCATTAAGTGTAGAGTGGTGACGAGTGTTTGGATGTGGAGGGAAGGTGCAGTGTTGCTGCTGAAGCATTACCAATGATGTGCAGGTGGATGTCATTGATGCATTTGTCACTTCTTTGTTTAGACATCTGTATCTATCATCCCCATCTGTATTCCCTGCTTACACCACCACTAACCATGCCAATGTTGTACAGGCATTCATGGTCCCTAGAGGATGAATCCTACTGACTTTGGTGATCACCTGACTTTTTTTTCTAGCGCCACCATGAGGTTCACATTTGTGGTTTTGAGTGAAATGCCTCAACTACTATTGACTGGATTGGTGTGAAATTTTGTACAAACCTTCATGTCCCCCTCAGGATGAATTGTAATAACTTTGATGATCCTCTGACTTTTCCTCTTGCACCATCATCAGGTCAAAATTTTTAATGTGTCCAATAACTTTTATGACCAAATACCTGCAAAGCTAATGACATTCCCATCAGCCTCAACTGTACTATGCGTTTTGTGCTAACTAGCAAATGTTAGCATTCAAAAAACACTAAACTAAAACGGATAACATTGTAAACATTATACATCAACATCAACATGTTAGCATTATCTTTGTGTTAGCATTTAGCTTAAAGCGCCGCTGTACAGCCTCACAGAGATGCTAGCATGGCAGCTGTAGACTCTTAGCCTTGTTTAAACATAATTATAAAATACTAAGTCATAATGAAGATACATTTTCTCATAATTATAAAGCTAAGCTCTCTTTGAATAACATAATTAATATATACCCTAAATTAAGTATCTCATAATAGTATCTTGTGATTATGAGGAAGTAAAAGTTAGATAAGGGGGTGGATTTTGTTTTTTACAAATGGCATTGAACTTCCATAATGTTTCAGGTAAACCACACACTTGAACCACAGTAATTGATTGATTGACTGAGTGCCACAGACATAGCTCGCACAATCTTACTCTTAAATTGGAGACAATATCTCCTAATTATGAGAAACCTTTTGACAAATATGACTTATTATCTTGTAATGATGGCATTCCATAATTTAACCCTTTAATAACCGGTTTTCCACTTTAATTCCCCTTTAAACATAACTTTGTTATGATATGGCGCTATATAAATAAAACTGAATTGAATTGAAGTAGCTGTTTGTTAAAATCATCTTATTTCATACTGACATCTGACAGTATTGCATATATTTCCATATCACTTTGTTCTAGCCCTTCTTTGAAGTTATATGATGTTTATGCTGAGTGAAATATTTAAACCTAAAATGTTTTTGTTTTATAAGATCATGTCTGACAGTAAAATAAAGAGGAAAACTTCAAGGATCAGTAAAATGTACATTGTTGGGTTGTTCCAGTTTATTTTAACTTTGTTGTGTAGGTATTTCAGGTATGCAACAGACGTAGTTAGTTAAGCATAGAGGTGGTCATTTATTCAGCAGTGCACCCATAGAGCCATGTTGATCATTTATTGATTAAGCCTGCATATCCTCCCTAAGCTGTTAGGGGCTTTTTGTGGAAAAATGCATTTTAATCTATGTTGTGCTGAATAGCCAGTATTAGTGATGTTTTGCCTGTCCTGTCTAGATCAGAGCAGCTCTTACATAATGCCATTTTGATATCCAGGGATTAGGCCGAGGTCCTCTCCACAGACTGGCTGGCTGCTTCCATCATGTCACCCCCAGGGGGGATAATGACGACTGCTTTTATGACAAAAAAAAAACTATGTGATTTTTCAGTGACGTGATGTTCAATTCCTGGTTTATTTTAGTCTTCACAACCTGGACATAACCCTTTTAGTAGACCGTAATCATATTGGTAACTCAGTCATGAACCCTACCTGACAGGGAGTGAGCAATGAAGATTATAATGCGTAGTGGTATGATTATAATGGTGCTGGACTAAACCAGCACAGGAAAAGGCCGGCAGGATATAAGTGATGAGTTTAGATAAATGAGTGTGTTGTTGAGCACAGAGGACACGAGCAGGTGCAGTGGCCTTGCACTGGAAGCGTGGAAGTGTGTACAGGTAGCAGGTAAACGCTGCCAAGCAGAGCTCCTAAAGAGGTGGAGTGCTGTTGCGTAAACACAGGACCTTACTGTGTACTCTGTAAACCCACTAGCCCTTGCCCTCTTGAGAAAAGCAAGCAATTAGTTTGGAGCCTGTGAGCTCAGACACATGGAGTGTGATACGCACGTTGCAGATAAATACTTACAGTAGCTGAAGCTCATTGCATGTGGAGAGAAAACACATATTCACACATAAAAATGTCTTGACTGCCCACATATAGACGGACGGGAGGCATTCACCTGCAAGCGCACATCGTGCTGCAGGTTTCACTTTTGTCTCATGGCTGTTTTTGCTTGATCAGTGAGAGTAATGTAAACAGAGCTGAGCGCTCTGAGCCATCTGCCTAATGTCACTGTGGCCCATATCTGTCCTGCTCGCTCGCTCGCTCTCTCTCTGCAGATCTCACTCACTCAGACTCTTCTTACTCTTGTCATCCTCACGTTGTTTTTCCTTCCTCATCCTGCTCCTTACCACTAATTTCCTTCCTACCCTCAACATATGTCAGTCTTCCACTTTATCTGCATTGTCCATTATGCCGCTGTTCTATTTTTTACCGCACCCCTTGTTTGCTTTCTTTTTAAACTCATCTGTCCATTACCCATCTGTTTCTATTCTTATGTCTGTGGTAAACTATGTCACCTTGGGTCACCTTTATCCCCTATTGTATTCTCATTATTCTTTTGTAGCCTCCTCATTCATGCTCTTCTGTTTACATGCAAGTTCCTCTTGAATATGTTTCTTCATGTTTCTTAAATAATATTAGGATAGTAGAAAAGCTCTCGTCATGGGTGATTTCAAGATTGCACCATGTTTTTTTTATCATCTCTGCTCACCTTTGTTTTACCGTATACACTATATTAACAGTAAGATTGATTCAAATACAAAGTGGAGCAGAAAATACACGCAGACTTTTCTCTTGCTCAGATAATTTCGAGACCTGAAGGCTCGAAATATAATATTTAGACTGCTTTTATACACCTTTGCATGACCTTTCCAGCGAAATTTCAAAAAGTTAAGGAAGCGTGGTGATCAAAACACTTGAGGATCAGCAGTGATGGATTTCCGAGGAAGAACAATGGATCTTAACACTGAAAGGTACTTTAGAAACCTGAAGTGACCTGGATCATGCTGAGAGAAAGGTGTTGAAAAAAGATGATTTGGACTTCTGAATCCTGCACATAACATGTTACAAAGATCCTTTTAGACTGTTGACTCCTTTGGACAAGATAAGATTATTAAGACTCAACCTAAATTAATTAACCTGTATTCACTTGGTTAAAAAATAAGATATTCTGTTCACAATAGCAGACAACTTCTTTCACATCGATGCAAAACTTTCTCTTTAATGTTTTGCATGAATGTAATATGAACCACAACTGGATCAAAACAATACACCAAAGCATCAGTTATTATAAGTGGAATATGTTCAGATTTCTTTTGGCTGAGGCACTAGACAAGGATGCCTCTTGTCACCATTTGTTTTTGCAATCTAATTGAACTCTTAGCTTCACGTGTGAGAGAAAATGCCAATATTAGAGAATTAAAAATTGGTACTAGTGAACATGTAATAAGAGCTATCCCTTCTATTCATGTTTTCTGTTTGTGGTGGTTACTGTATGTTTTAAAATGTTAAATGAAAGTAACTGAACCCCTCGGCCTTTGTGTATTCCCGTTTTTACCCAGGAGATGTCAGTGTATAAAAGATTCTGGCTACACCTACTGTACAAGTATTGATCATAAATACTTGAGAAAGAAAAGTAGAAAGATTCAAAAGGCTTCAAATTAGGTGTGAACCCCTTTTCTTTGCACTGTGAGTTCAATAGATTAATTACAAAGATACAGACATTAGTGTATGACAAAGCAAAATTAAAGTGGTGTATGTAAAAGAATGTGAATAATATTTCATATTTATTGAAAACTTTGACACAAATATTAGAATTTGGATAAACGTGTTTCATTAAATGATCTACAACTGAATACATCTTCTGAATATATTGTCTTCTAATCCTGTTTACGTGGTTTAAAGGCTTTTAGACTTTATTAGACTTTAGTTTTTTGCATGATGGGTCTAATAAAATCTTGGGTGAAATTTGCATCAGACTGTACGATATTAAATGTGAGTTATGTCAGATTGTGCGATGACTGTGTGGTGAATCGTACATATAAAAAAGCACGCAATAGCAGAGGCACGTCATCAGCTCGCGTCTGAAACGTTACGTTTTGAAAATTCAGCAAAACAATAAACAAGGTTTGGCCGACGCGCCACAAACTTCTTCTTTGTTTTCCCTCCTCATTTTGGTTTGTGTGTGTGTGTGGCTGTGTGTCCTAAATTTTTACAGTGTAATCTAGAACCAGACTTGGATTGACGGCTTAAGTTTTTCACCCAAGATTGTCAACTTTCGTCTCATACAGCCGAAAATCCCACAGTGTGAAGGGGCCTTAATACACATACAGTATGTCTTGAGTCTCTTGAGAGAGATGGTTTGGAAATGTTTGAAAAAAGATGTAAACAGGGGAATGAAATTCATGCCACTAGTATCATAGAGTGCAATAAAAGCTTGTCACCAGTTCATGTTTTATGTCTTTTTATGTAAGGATTTTCCGGTAAAGTCAAGCACTTGAGATGTACTGTAGGCCTATCTCTATCTATCTCTGACTCTGTCAGCATCACTGTTACTCTCACTGTCAATGAAACCAATCAACCAGACACTTTTACTATGATTTAAGGTTAAACTCGCAGAAAAAAAAGACATCCTGGTAGATAAAATTATTTATTTACACTATTTAAATGTGTACATATTATCCTGTGTACTGTTCTCTCAGTAAAGACTGAGGTTTTGATTCATGAAACCATTTTGTCCCGGAAGCAATAACAACAACATTGGTACATGAGAAATGAATAATTTGCCTAGTTTGATGAGAAAGCACGATCAGTGATCTGTTTTATACCTGCTTACTTTTATGCTTAAATCATTCAGAGTTTCTCCTTCTGTTATCTCACAGGATCAGCAGTATCCTCCGTCCTCCCTCGTATCTTAAGCTTGACGACTTCTTTCTCCCTCCTCTCCAGGTGAGCGCTAATGTCCTGATCTTCCTGTGCACTAACATCATTGGAATCTGTACCCACTACCCCGCCGAGGTTTCCCAGAGACAAGCCTTCCAGGAGACCAGAGGATACATCCAGGCCAGACTACATCTGCAGAGGGAGAATCAACAACAGGTAGGCCTGCACACAGAAAACATATGCACATTTGTCTGTACGTATATATGTCCGTATTGGGCAGAATGTAAGACGACTCCCACTTATCCAACACTTGTTTTTGGAAAAAAGTTTTTTTTTGGAGGCTAACAGAGTCCTCATTCTTGAGGCTTTTTCTCTTTTATAAAAGAAACATAAAATACCTCCAGTTCTGACAGTTAGCATTTGTCAGACATTCAGTGATTTTTTTGGCTATTGGACAGATGATTCGGTCCGCGGTCTGTTTCTGCAGTAGAGACATCGGGAGATACTTGCTACACACAAGCTGTCAAAACCTCCTGTAGGTGAAACTGGATTAACTCTAAAAGACACACTATAAACGGCCTTGAATTAGCTAGCTAGCCTAGCAACATTGAGGCTACAAACAACCCATAATGCTGCACACGCTGCAGGAGCCTCTGTTACACCAGTACTTGCTCCAGTTCAAAAAGAATATCTGATGTTGTGAATGAGTAAATGTCTTGGCTTCGTATATAATACGACCCTTACTTTTCCAAACTGTAAAATATCGTCTAATATTTGTAGATATTCTCATCTGATACCTAAACTATAATATCTGCCGAGTACCGAGTACTGATCCGATACTAGTGCCCCTTTTTCATGAAATTTAAAATCTGTATACCTCACTGTCTGGAACTCATTGGATTCATTTTAACACGAAGGCCTGGGATTGTTGTGGCACTAAAACCTGAGTCAGCGGCCCTCCATCTCAAAATGACTGTAACTGATAGCGGACTTTTATAATGACGTTGACAAATAAACTGTATATAATGTGAATTGATCACGTCATGGCCGATACCCATGCAGGTGAGCAGGACGGTGTGTGTTGGATCAACTACAGAGCTCGTGTTTACCATAATGAAGGAACATGTCACCCAGTGCGACAGTGTGGCTCATTGATGTGTTTTTAATCACTTTTGGAAAACAATGGAGCTCTATTGCACAGGGGAATACGATATATCAGGCTTTGGATACAGAGACAATACTTGTAAGAGGATCAGTTCATTGTTGTTTTCTTTGTCTTTTCATGGGATTTGTTGACAAGAAGAAAAATAAAGAATATCACCAGACTTATCCTTATCCTAACACACACACACGTGCATGCACACTTGGACACATTGCACATAGACAGTAATATTGTGAATGACACAATCTGCATTTTGTTTCTTTTTTGTGTGTTTTCCAGGAGCGTCTGTTGCTTTCAGTGTTGCCAAGGCACGTCGCCATGGAGATGAAGGCTGACATCAATGCCAAGAAGGAAGACATGATGTTCCATAAGATCTATATCCAGAAACATGACAATGTCAGGTCAGCCGGGACACTTGGCCTCAGGGCTTTATTTTGTGTTTTCCCCATGAATTTAAATTTCACTTACTTTATCAACCTTGTTTTCTGTGTAGTAGAGTGAATTTACTACAGGACATGATGTGATGATATACGTATACTATGATGTATCATAGCATGTCATGTCATCCTCAAAACATAAAAATACATGTTAAGATGTATTGTGTAATCCCATAAAATTAAACAGAAAACAAACATTTTTCACCTAATTCTTCCTGAGAATGGTTCACACACACATTCATACACACACACACACACACACACACACACACACACACAAGCGCACTCACAGAGTCAGAAGAGGGTAGAGTGGTTTGGCAGAGTGGAGGCTAATTAACACTAGTGAGGGAATACTTAATCACCAGCAGCCAAGATAAGATAATCCCCAAAGATGGAGAGCTTCAGCACACATTCAATTACAGCACTGAGCAAACACACAGCACACAGTCCCTCTGTCCCTCACACACACACACACACACACACACACACACACACACACACACATACACACACACACACTGGCACAGATCTCCTTCAGAAGACTTTAAGGTCACACTTCCTGCCTCTCTCAAGGTCAGCAGATAGTAACATACTGCAATATAGTGCTGCTGCTGTGTAGTGATGAAAATATAATCAGTGTTGCATAGAATTGCTAATGCTAAAACGTCAACACCAAACCTAAATTAAGAAGCTTGATCATATTCGAGGATTAATAGTGGGGTTTTTTTTCTGTCTCAGTTTTCAATTCAATATGCTTTATTGGCATGAATGCAAAAAGACAATATTGCCAAAGCGTCAAGTAATAATGAGATTAAGGTACAATTGTCTCTCTCTGTCTCTCCACCTCTTGATCTCGTCCTCAGTATTCTGTTTGCAGACATCGAGGGTTTTACCAGCCTGGCGTCTCAGTGCACTGCTCAGGAGCTGGTCATGACACTCAATGAACTCTTTGCCCGTTTCGACAAGCTGGCATCGGTAAGGAGCGCGCACAGTGTCCTTTCTCCTGTGTCTGTCTCTTCACGTCGTGTTGTGTTTTCTTTAAGGAATAGTTTCACATTTTGGGAAATAGAGGTGCTGATAGTTTTAGATTTGTTACCAGATCCAGCCGTTTCTCCCCCTGCTTCCAGTCTTTACACCAAGTTAAGCTAATCGTCACCTGGCAGACACGACAGTGGTATCAACCTTCTCATCTAACTCTCAAACAAAGCGAATAAGCGTATTTATCAAACTATTCCTTTATTTTTATCCTCAGATACCTTTTGGACACTTTGGCAACTTCATTTGTTTTTTTTCTTTTCATCTTTTGTCCTCCCTTTTCTCTCTCTTGCTCTGCGTCTCCCTTTCCCAGGAGAACCACTGTCTACGTATTAAAATTTTGGGTGATTGTTATTATTGTGTGTCCGGGCTGCCTGAACCCCGGGCTGACCACGCCCACTGCTGTGTGGAGATGGGCGTTGACATGATAGAGGCCATCTCGTGAGTAGAAAGAGTGTTTGCATATGTGTGTGTGTGTGTGTGTGTGTGGTGTTTGTTTTGGAGTTAGTTTGTTTAATGTATTTTGCAGTTTTGTGCTGCTGCTGTGGAGGAGACACTGATCTTCTGTGTGTCTGCAGGCTGGTGCGGGAGGTGACGGGGGTCAACGTTAACATGCGCGTTGGCATTCACAGTGGGCGTGTGCACTGCGGCGTGCTGGGACTTAGGAAGTGGCAGTTTGACGTGTGGTCAAACGATGTCACGCTGGCCAATCACATGGAGGCGGGAGGCAAAGCAGGGTGAGGGAAATAAGCATAGGTTCACACGGCCACAGTTTGCATATTAGAAACAATCACAGTGTACAATAGCTATCAACCCAATGCCATTTACTGGTTAACCATTAACAGACTTTCCTTTATTTGATAAAAACATGTTGACAAAGACCCTTTAAGTTATTCATAACTAATAAAGTGAAGGAGGTCCACTTATAATGCTGCATATCTTCTATCCATGGAACTAATTCATCAGTAAATATAAACATAATATAAAGATACTTCGAAAAGCACAAAAAAAGGAAGATGTCGTGAACCACATTTGATGTTTTCTGTTATTTTTGATTATAATTCATGTAACATATATTTTTTACAATGTCCCTCACCTATGTTAAATAGTAATTCTGGAGCTGCTATGTATGTTCAGAAGTGTGTCTGGCATCCCCAAGTTCTGCATATACCAATAAAGTTGTACGCACACACACGCAAACATATGCAGGTTTTATCTGAAAGTCCT
Source organism: Macquaria ambigua (assembly GCA_008360985.2). Classification (NCBI taxonomy): domain Eukaryota; kingdom Metazoa; phylum Chordata; class Actinopteri; order Centrarchiformes; family Percichthyidae; genus Macquaria; species Macquaria ambigua. The sequence goes on from VMKM01001830.1 coordinate 41,053, forward strand.
TGTCTTTTTGTCTCTGCAGGCGGATCCACATCACTAAGGCCACCTTGCAGTATCTTAATGGAGACTATGAGGTGGAGCCAGGTTTTGGAGGTGAGAGGAATGCGTATCTGAAGGAGAACAGCATCGAGACCTTCCTGGTCCTCGGCTGCAGCCAGAAACGGGTCAGTGCACAAAAACATGCACAGCTCAATAAGGATATAATACACTTGTTATTGCATGCTGTTCAGGAAAAAAAATTGAAATATTTTACATTTTGTCCTATACTGAAAATATGAACTTTAATATTTTAATACTTATATTACATATATTTATACTTTTTTATCTTTGAAATTTTGTCCTTTATATTTCCTTTTTCGAATCCTTATTTTCTACCCTTATTTTCATCATTATTATTGCACATTAGCCTTTTAGCACATCCTTTAGAGTATGCCACCTCCGCATTTCACTGCACATACTGAAAATATGAGTATGTGACAAATAAATCTTTGAATGGAAAAACTGAGAATATAGGATAAAAGTCACAACCTGTGATGAAATGAGTAATATTTTAGCCAGTGCATGTATAGCTGCATGTATTAACTCCACAGACTTGTTAAGGAGGCAATGCTTCAATGGAAAAACATTTCTTCAACCCCCAGCATGTTTTAGGAAAGGTTGGGTAATTTCTCTGCTTTTATAACATGTTTTGCATCAGCAAATAAAATCCAGTCATTTCAAGTTGGATAACAATGTGCTTCTTTAATCTGTCAATAAAGGTTAATTTAAAACACCTCATTAACATACACAAACACACACCAGATTGTCCAGTTAGCATTCAGTATTCTCACACCTTCATTTTTCTTCATTCTTAGACGTTCATTCCATATTATAAAGTTTGGAGCCATATTCTCATAATTGTATTAAATATTCTCATGTTTTCCATTCAATTATTTGTTTTAATAATTCCCTGTACAGCATGCCATAGTTTACAAATGTTAAAAATGTAATTGAATTGAAACACCGATCAAGGCTAAAAGAACCACATAACTGGGCCAAAACCTATTGACCCCCTCTGAGTAACTAAGTGGAGTCTAGATGCTTTAGGCTGGTGGTGGTGTAAGTGGAATAACTGCAACATGAAGAACCGTGAAGGAAGCAGAACCTTAGAGGCATAATCTTAACAGATTTGTGAATTAGGTAATCTTCTAGATCCTGAACTGATGGCATGCTTCTCCCTTCGTGGGCGTAATAATGGCCAGAATGAAAAATACCTCTTCTAGTGTGTATAGTCAGTTATATTGTCATTCACCGTGTTGTGTTGTATGACAACATGACGACATGGTAACAGTTGGTCAAGCTTTCATGTTCTTCCCTCTGAGCAGAAGGAGGAGAAGGCGATGATGGCTAAGATGCAGCGGACGAGAGCCAACTCTAATGAGGGGCTGATGCCACGCTGGGTCCCCGACAGAACCTTCTCCAGGACCAAAGACTCCAAAGTCTTCAGACAAATGGTGAGACTCAAAATCAACACAGTCCTTCATGGCGATAGAGCCAGGCTGCAGCTGTTCTGTGAGAGTCATATTTTCTGTCTATTCTCTTTCTTCTTCAGGGGATTGATGAGACCTCCAGTAAAGACAAGTGAGTACTGACTCTTGATGCGTACAGGTGTGAAAACTGCTGCATTGCTTTACTGGATTTCGGTAACCCCTTTATCTTGTTGCAGCCGTGGTGTTCAGGAGGCCATGAACCCGGAGGATGAGGTGGATGAATTTCTGGGGCGAGCCATTGATGCTCGCAGCATCGACCAGCTAAGAAAAGACCACGTTAAGAAGTTCCTGCTCACCTTCCAGACCTCTAGCCTGGAGAAAAAGGTTCAAACTAAGACCCCTGATTATTGTCTGTGCTTCTTCAACTGAAATATAATTCATGTGTGGAGGAGGGAACCACCTGCTGCTCATATCTGACTCTCTTCTTCTGCTGCAGTATTCCAAGAAGGTGGACGATCGTTTTGGAGGCTATGTTGCCTGTACTCTACTAGTATTCTGCTTCATATCCTTCATACAGATTGTCATCTTTCCACAGTGAGTACTTCACACATTCACATGCTGTAGATCCTCCAGTATGTACTGGACTTAAGGTCGCTTTCACACCTGTCGTTTGGTTCATTTGGTGTGGACTGAGTAAAATAACAGGTACATTATTAGTTATTAGTCCAGACTGCAACAGGACCTTGTATAACCTTATGTCCTTGTAGATATAGGACCCAAAAAAAGGCATCTTGTTCCATAATACTACAAGTGGATGTTTACTGTATGGCTGTCTGTCACTTTTTATTGAGGAACTGCTAAAATACACACAAGCTCAACACACCATCGATAAGGGGAGATCCCCATGCATACGTGTGTTACCATGGTTACCAAATTATCTTGCATAAATATACACAGTTCATAGCTCATACAGAAAGCTTACAAGATTGCTTTCCTAACAGTACAACAATCAGCAGATGGATTCATAGAAGTTTAGCTTTTGATTTCATGCTAACAACAAAAACTAACAAACTGTATGAGAATCCAATTGGAAGCGGACCAAGACAATCCTTTTCAGGTGGTCTTGGTCCAGTTGTTTGGTCCGCAAAAGAGTTTGATTGACATTTCACACCAGCCCAAATGAACCAAACCAAACAGGTTAGTTAGGTGTGAAAGCACCCTAAATGTTTCTCTAACTGTGTTTCTTTATTCCTCCTTGCAGCACCCCGGTCATGCTGGGAATCTACATCAGTATCTTCATCATACTCGCCAACATCCTTTTCATCTGTGCCATATATTCGTGCATCAAGGTAGTGGAGCTTGTCGAAACACACAAACGGATATTTTGCTAATACGTCTGTGCATTCACTGTATGTTTAATGTGTAAATCATTTATTTTTCCCCTTGTAGCTCTTTCCAGCTGCAATGCAGACTGTTTCAAAGAAGATTGTCCAGTCTCGCACCAACAGCACCCTGGTTGGAGTATTTACCATTATCCTCGTCTTCATCTCTGCCTTTGTTAATATGGTAAGTGGTAGCCAACACAAACAAAGAGACCGCATCAGTATGCCAACCATACATGTTGAAAATCATGCTGAATACGTGCTTGTGTGTGTATGTTTGGCTTCGCTGCAGTTTGCCTGTGACACCAAGAGTTTGGCAGAATGTGTTGCCGAGAAGCTGAACACCTCCGCAGCCCTGGTGACGCCCTGTCTGATCCGCAGCTTGAATGTGTCTGTTGAAGGGGGTCTAGAGATCTGTCCAAGCCAAGGCCCCTCCTGCCCCTTTCCTGAGGTGAGTTCATTGTGTGTCACTACCACTCACACTGTTTGTGTTCCCTACGCAACTGGTCGAACCATTTCCAAAAGAAAATGTCACATTTGCATTTGTTTTTTTTTTCTGCGATCTATTGTTGATAATACCTCTTTGTGATGCTGCTCTCCAGTATTTCAGCTACAGTGTGCTGCTGACGCTGCTGGCCTGCTCAGTGTTCCTGCAGATCAGCAGCATAGGGAAGCTGGCCCTCATGCTGCTCATCCAGCTCACCTTCCTGCTGCTGGTGGAGTGGCCACAAGTAGCACTATTCGACAACGCAGACCTCTTTGTCACCTCCAATGCCATGTAAGTGCCACAGGCTGGATGCTAATGCAGTGGGGCACAGGATTATGTTATATGCATAAAACTAGGCAGCGTGTCTTGAATATAGGGTTGGGTGTTGCACCTCAATACCTTTTGAATACCAAGCAAAACGTTTCTGTAGCACCGACTATCAATAGGTATCAAGGGTATAGACAGTTGGAAGTGAATGCTTGGTCAGTCTTTTTGACTTCTTCTTTTATCAGACATTTCCTGATCTAAATCAGGAACTAAATTATTTTAGTTATATGTCAGAGTTTTATATTTCACTGTTTGTTGTAATGGTATTTTTTTTCCTTTTTAGTGATTTAAATGAAACTAGTGCTCAATGGTAAGAATTTAAATTTGTATTTAGATCCAAAAGAAACACTTTTAAAACATTAATATTATAATGATTATTTGATTTATTTGTATTGACCAGAATTAATTTGTTTTATGTTTGTACTTTTAGGTCCAGTTTCAATGAAACTACAAACCAGTGGTAAGATTACATTCACTGTTACTTTTGAAGGTTTTTATCTCCTATTCTATCATTTCAGTTCACAGAATCTGCCGTCCATTAACCTGACCATGTGTCTGTCACTTTGTAGCCCATTTGTTGTGACCAAAGTGTCCCTGAGGGTCATGACTCCAGTGATCCTCACAGTCTTTGTCCTGGCACTGTACCTGCATGCCCAGCAGGTTGAATCTACTGCACGCCTCGACTTCCTGTGGAAATTACAGGTATGTACAGCGTCCACTAGAGGGCGCCATCTGGCCATGTTTAACTACAAACAGAATCCCTTCACATTTCTGCAAAAGCCTCAGAGTTGTCCATCAAGAAACAAGACAATTGAGCTGGTTTATTAATGTGTTATAATAGAATATCTGCAGTCTTGTCTACACCTCGACCCTGCCAGACATTATATCATACAGCATTCATAAAAGCTGAATATACCTAATAAAGAACCTTCACTCCCAGGCCACAGAGGAGAAGGAGGAGATGGAGGAACTGCAAGCCTACAATCGTCGCCTCCTCCATAATATTCTGCCTAAGGACGTAGCTGCTCACTTCTTGGCGCGCGAGCGGCGTAATGATGAGCTGTACTACCAGTCCTGTGAGTGTGTGGCCGTCATGTTCGCCTCCATCAGCAATTTCTCTGAATTCTACGTGGAGCTGGAGGCCAACAACGAGGGGGTGGAGTGTCTCCGGCTGCTCAACGAGATCATTGCTGACTTTGATGAGGTAAAGTTTGTTGAGGCGTGTCTGTAAAGCTCAGTGTGTCTGCATTTGTTTCTCTCTGTGAAAGTGCAGATTTGACCTGTGCTTTCAGCTCCTTTTCATTTTTAAACTGCACAGATGTAATCACTCTGTTCTCAGATCATCAGTGAAGAGAAGTTCAGGCAGCTAGAGAAGATCAAGACCATTGGTTCCACCTACATGGCGGCCTCCGGTCTCAATGACTCCACCTATGACAAGGAGGGCCGTTCCCATATTACTGCACTGGCCGACTATGCCATGAGACTGAGGGAACAGATGAAATACATCAACGAGCATTCCTTCAACAACTTCCAGATGAAGATAGGTAAGCAAAAGTTACTGAGATAGCATGTTAAATTAAAAAAACAACAACATAACAGTAGCAGCTTTGTTGATGCAGTGCCATGTTTTCGTCTTTAATTCCCAGGTCTGAACATTGGACCAGTGGTAGCAGGGGTCATTGGTGCACGAAAGCCTCAATATGATATTTGGGGAAACACAGTCAATGTGGCCAGTCGTATGGACAGCACAGGTGTACCTGATCGCATACAGGTAGGTTTTTAAAGGGCAACACCAATTAAACGTTTTTGAAGTCAAGCTGTCAATAGAATGTGTTTAGTGTCAACACATACATTATTTATTACATTACATTCACTGGCCACTTTATTAGGCACACCTGTATCAGTAAATTCAATGATATGTTTATTACTGAGGTCATAGTTAAAGGTGGTGTTGTATTGGACTACTTTATAATGAGAGGGGCACAATATTAGAAACACCTCTGAATACAATGCAGTCCAGTACAACAACATCACTAACTATGACCTCATTGCTAAAACATATAATTCAATTAACACTTCTGTGACAGTGTCAACAAAAAAACGTTGTAGGCATCATAAAAGTAGGCTGTATGGCAGAACAGTTGTACTGGACTGCAGTCAGAATTGAGCATTCTCTGAGATCCTGGATATTTAAAAAAAATGCATTGTGTTCCTTAATTTTATCAGCTAAATATTTACACAGCTTCATATAAATCTGCCCTATTCCGTTCTGCTCACAGGTGACTACAGACCTCCACCAGGTGCTTGCAAACAAAGGGTACGTGCTAGAGTGTCGTGGGGTGGTTAAGGTCAAAGGTAAAGGGGAAATGACAACCTACTTCCTGAACGATGGACCGCCCAACAGTTAGCAGCCACGGCAGCAGCAGATGCTGGGATGATCCCCACTGCAAGGACACAGCACCACTGAGCGAGGACTCACAGTGCGAGCGAATGGCTAAAAACTAGAGACGCCATCACTTGAATCCCAAGCAAAGAGGAAAAAAACTTTTAAGACTTCAAAAGGAAAGTGTTCTTGATGAGAGGAAAATGTTCTCGTTTGACAGCCATTTTGGCCCACATACATGTTGAAGGACAAGTGTTTTTCTCATGTCTAGCCTCTCTCTCAGGCTTCTTGAAAGATGCAAAGTCTGTTTATTTAAAACAACGCCTTTTAGCCTGTGTCAAAAGAAGATTAACGCTGTACATAAGGCTACTTTTTATTTTACTTTGTGTTTTTTTGTTTTTCCTTTCCGGTAATTTTTATTTCACATGAATTATGAACAGGTACTCATATTTTGTTTCTGGATTACTTATTTATTTTTATCTCAATGTTTTGTGCAAAAGGTCCTTTATGAAAAAGTGTGAATACATACGCGCACAAATATCCAGTTTATTACACGTTTATAAGTGTGTATGTACTTGCATATTTGTGTGTGTATGAATATATGTATAAAATGAGGAGGAATATATTGACCAAAGACTAAAGTATTTACTAAAAGCAAGGCAAGACATGTTTGATATGTTCTCGCTAAAGTCAGCAATGATCACCGCCTGTTTTTTTTAGACAGGAGGCCTGAACCTTCTGTCTCTTTTCCCAACTGCTGGCAGCAAAGGCTGCTTCATTGTTTTCATAAAATATGTACAATTAATTTATTTTGTCTGTCATTCAGGCAGCAAAGAGCTGATCACTTTAACTCTAAATTATGATATTGCCCTCAACCTCTAAACAAAATGACTAAAGACGACTAAGGATGTTATTAGAAGGTGATATCTAAAATCTATATTTTTATCTCCACTCTCTGAGGAGTAGAAGTAGCTCCAGCGGGGATCATCCTCATTTCATGTCAGATTGGTTCCTTAGAGCTTGAGCTGGTTTCGGCCGTAACACTATATTGTCATCGACTGCTCCTTCCCTCTCAGAGCAGTATTTTTTTGGTGCAAATGGAAATCAAGGAACTTGGATCAGCTAGTTGTTCCAGAGCCATCAGGGGGGAAAACCTGGGATTTCAGCGCAGTGGTACCACACAGCCTGATTCTTCTATGAAGAAGAAATAGATGAAGGAAAGAAATATATATTGATTTTGACTGAATACTGTGCTTTGTAATCCTGAAGGGGCATAACTATTTTCACTGTGAGGTTTTTATGATACAACAAAACTGCTTTCTTGCCAAACATAACCGCTTTGAAGCATGTCTGATTGTGGTATCTTGTTTTCATTTTTGTTTGTTTTAACGTAGGGTATTTTGTATCACTTCTGTATCCATCATTTGTATATTCTTAATGTTGGTATTATTATTATTATTATTATTATTATGATGATTCTGATTAATTATTATGCTTATTATGATGATTCCATTCCAATGAAAAGGATCAAAGACCAGCACGCTTTCTTGTAAAATGCCAGTTGTAAAGCTCAAGCTCACTGGTACCAACTGATCAACTGCAGCCAATGAATTCTGCTGTTCAATCCTAATGTACAATACAGTATTTCAACTGGCGATAGGTGTGATCATGTATAGTAAGTAATAACCATTAGCTGCCTTTGCAGCAGAGCCCGAGTGGTGTATGCTCACATAAGCATAGCAGTAAACACACACATATACAGATGATTCACTGTGCTTTTTTTATTTATGCCACTACTGCAGTATTGTAAATCTCAGTCAGGCTTTAAGGTGACCTCTCCCTTCCACACATTAACTTCTCAGTACTAACAAATGACATCCCTGGTATTTACACAATGTGAAGAGGACAAGGCAGAATTAGTAGACCTACACATATATATCTTGTATTATCCCCCCACCTCCCCACTACTCAGTCTTTCAGTGAAAAGTGGAAGTACTAATAGCTGAGTTTGATTGCCTTAAGTTAATATAAAACAAATCATTGAATAACACTGAACAGGAACTGTGCCTGCTTGCCCCGTCTAGACTGCTGATGTTTGGACCGAGAGAAAGGGATAAGGGCTTGTCGAGAATAATTTTTCCGTAAGCGTTCTCATCGTTGCAATGATTTCTCCAGCTTCAACTTTTGTAATTGGGAGAATCAGCCCCGATTTAGCTCTTCCGCCACACTCAACAATGGCAACCAACAGTTGATCATGTTTGTACCAAAGCCAGCTCACGCAGCCTTGTGCTATTGGTCCCTCCTGTGCAATGATATTTGGCCTCGGGGCGTGGTGGGAGCAGTAATGTAATGGAGATCACCAACTATCAAGTGAACTGTGACCAATGAAGAGTGATTCATATAAGCAAAGAGTTTATAGAATGGACATGAGTTTATAAAAATGTGCATTGTATGTATTCTATTTCTATTGGCTGTCCATAGACTTGTGTTGATTGTTAACTCTTGGGATGTTTTGGGGGGAACAGGAGAGGGGAGGAAGGTTGTCCCCATACTACTGAAACAGTGTTTTGCTCAGGCCTGATGAATCCTTCCGTATTTGTTTTTGTTTTATTTGTATTTTCCCTGAGTTGGAGGAGTTGAAAGGGGAGTGTTTTGCAAGGTTGAAGGACAAGAAGAGTTGAGGACTATGACAAAGAGAAAAATAACATTTCCCCTTGAAGAAAAAAAAAATTAAAAAAAATCAATGGCTGTTTTGTGTGGGTTCATATATTTATTTGTGTAAATATGTATTACCTGTGGCTTACAGGAACAGAGGCCTGTCATACATTATGCAATAACTTCACTAACATTAACTTGTGGTAATGCCATAAGTTATTTTACAGTATGTGGTTTACTTGTCAATATACACATACTTAATAACCAAAGCTAGACTCTTAAATTTAAAAAGCATCCATTGAGATTCTATGTGTGCTGACTGTAATATATATATATATATTTCAACTTTGTGTTTATTGGGCAAAGTTAAACAAACACACATCCAAGTTATTACAAGATCTTTCTTTCAAATTCTACTAAATATAGATCTCAAACTTGTAATCTGTATATATTTCCTTTACTTCCCTGTCCCTCTCCTCTCACTTTCTGTTATGTCTCCCGATTTTAGACCCTCAGGGCACCTGCTGTGCATCAGGTAAGGAACTTCACATGGTCCAGTTACTAAACTCAACTCTGGCAGCAATATAAACTCTGCTTTCAAGTATTCACGTGAAGACCATTATCTTCCAAAATTCAGAAGTAGTTATTTTTCATTTCCTCTAGAGGGCAGTACAATCTCACTATCTCTATGGACCACTCAAGTAGTGCATTTGAACCTGCAGGTCTGGACCCCTAGAGAGGTGGCAAGTCTGACTTCTTACCTTATGGTGTGTGTCAAATTGACTTGTAATATGTAAATGTGGTAATTAGTTTTGAATTATTTGGATAAATTACATTGTTGTATGTGTGTTTTGGATGTTTACACCTCCAGATTTCCTTTATAAAAGTAGTAAAAAAATAGCCTACCATAAAACTAGATATTTTGCAAGAAAAAAACATTAGCGAAAGAATCAACAAAATGACGCAGGAAATTTTTCAGAAAGTGGATCTGTTATTGGTTTAATCTCAGAAATTCACATCAAAACTAATGCTGCTTCTGGTTGTGTGTGTGTGTGTGTGTGTGTGTGTGTGTGTGTGCGTGTGTAATAACCGAAGAAGAAAAAAATGGAAATGGAGAGGGCTGTCAGAACAGGCTGAACTCCCGGTCTGTCATTGACATTTCTTTAACAAACCTGTGAAAGCAACAAGTGGATTACACTCACATAGATCTCGATTATATGTTAAAATAATCCAATATTAGATTTGGAAATGTTACCTACTTTGTCATCTCACTGTTCTTTCGGGGAAACCGTTTGACTTGGGCCCATGGTTCAGGACTCTTGGACATCATCCATCCATACTGCTGGCTGTCTGTTATAGGCATCATGTACAGCTGGTTAGGGGCTGGAGAAGAGAGGAAACTTTCACCAATCTCACATTCATTCCTCCTCATTTTAATGTACTTGACTTGTCAGCAGGAATACAGCTGTCATTTGGACCCAACGTAGTGGCATCTAATTTTCTATGTCTACTCACATCTGGGTGTTTGAACCCGTTTGACCATCTCTTTGTATCGCTCATGGCTCCCATGGTGTATGTCAGTGCTGTAGGGAAGAGGCTGGCGGTAAACGTTGCATGTGTCTGTACATCTGAGGGGTCCCTGTTGTTCTTGAAGTGACGGAGGCAGCCCGGCTCTGATGTTAATCCCACCATCTGTAAAGAGATATGTTAGTATAGTATAGACTGATCATTACTACAAAAGACACACGAGACTCAAATTAAAGTTAAACTTGTGTACTTGTATTTTACCGTGAGTGTACTGCTTGAGATTTCATAAAAATGCCAAAATGTAGCATGTTTTATACAGTATCAAGGGCCCTAAAATACATGCATTTGAATACAAAGCCCTGGTATTTGATGGGTTTTATGCATGACAACCCCAAATGAGAAAAAGTTTTTAATTACACTGGATTAGTTTCAGAAGTGCAAGGAAGATAACATTAAAGTTATATGGATTCAGCTAAATTCTCTCCTCCCCCTTTGAGAGTTTAAAACTTTATTATCTGATGTCTTTTATGACTCTTGTAATTGTTTTTATTAACTCGTTTTGTCTCTTGATTGTTGGTTGTCTGGCCTTATGCAGTATGTGTTGTTTGTGTATGCTGGTTGTGTGATTGTCTGACTATGAATGGTTCTTGTTCTCGGGTCTCTCTTGAAAAAGAGATCTAGATCTGAAACAATTAGTCAATTAATCGATTAGTCAATTGACAGAAAAAGTATCTGCAACTATTTTGATAATTGATTGATCGTTTCTGACATCAAGTAAAAATGCCAAACATTCCCTTGTTCAAGCGTCTTAATCAGTTTTTCTTTGTCTCATATGATAGTAGACTTAATATCTTTGGGTTTTGAACTGTTGGTCAAACTTCACTAACCTCACCTTGGGCTCTGGGAAATTATGATATGCAAAAACACAAGGTATGTTTATATATCATGTACAACATTTATGAATTGTTCATTTTACAACCCACAGTATATGATTGTTGGTATGTTTAATACTGTGTACTGTAGGCCTACTATACATGAAAATAGAGGGATATGTGTACAGTTTTAGCTAGTAAATTCATGTATAAAAAAATTAATTTATACATTACAAGACAAAGAAAATCTACTCTTATGCTATCTTTGGTAACACTGTACTATCAACAAGTAGCATACAGGTGGTTTCCAGGTGTCTTATTTGAATAAATGTTTACATAGACCTAACAGAACATTGAAAATTTAAGGTGTCTAATAGTCTATGTCTACTCACATCTGGGTGTTTGAACCCGTTTGACCATCTCTTTGTATCGCTCATGGCTCCCATGGTGTATGTCAGTGCTGTAGGGAAGAGGCTGGCGGTAAACGTTGCATGTGTCTGTACATCTGAGGGGTCCCTGTTGTTCTTGAAGTGACGGAGGCAGCCCGGCTCTGATGTTAATCCCACCATCTGTAAAGAGATATGTTAGTATAGTATAGACTGATCATTACTACAAAAGACACACGAGACTCAAATTAAAGTTAAACTTGTGTACTTGTATTTTACCGTGAGTGTACTGCTTGAGATTTCATAAAAATGCCAAAATGTAGCATGTTTTATACAGTATCAAGGGCCCGAAAATACATGCATTTGAATACAAAGCCCTGGTATTTGATGGGTTTTATGCATGACAACCCCAAATGAGAAAAAGTTTTTAATTACACTGGATTAGTTTCAGAAGTGCAAGGAAGATAACATTAAAGCTATATGGATTCAGCTAAATTCTCTCCTCCCCCTTTGAGAGTTTAAAACTTTATTATCTGATGTCTTTTATGACTCTTGTAATTGTTTTTATTAACTCGTTTTGTCTCTTGATTGTTGGTTGTCTGGCCTTATGCAGTATGTGTTGTTTGTGTATGCTGGTTGTGTGATTGTCTGACTATGAATGGTTCTTGTTCTCGGGTCTCTCTTGAAAAAGAGATCTAGATCTGAAACAATTAGTCAATTAATCGATTAGTCAATTGACAGAAAAAGTATCTGCAACTATTTTGATAATTGATTGATCGTTTCTGACATCAAGTAAAAATGCCAAACATTCCCTTGTTCAAGCGTCTTAATCAGTTTTTCTTTGTCTCATATGATAGTAGACTTAATATCTTTGGGTTTTGAACTGTTGGTCAAACTTCACTAACCTCACCTTGGGCTCTGGGAAATTATGATTTTTGCATTTTTAACTATTTTCTTATATTTTATAGACCAAACAATAACAACTAATTTATTAATAGAGAAAATAATCAGCAGATTAATCGATAATGAAAATAACCATTAGTTGCAGCCCTAAAGAGAACTTGATCTCAATGATAGCTACCTGATTAAATAAAGTTACAAATTATTATTAATTTTTAAAGTATTCCAGGTGTTGTAAAGGCACTCTAGGGCAACAAACTTGCTAGCTCATATTAGCAAACATTATCCTGCTCTATCTATGACTATCCTATTTACTTGTTAACGTTAGTGCTACACGTAGCTTGCTATTTTTTAAAGCCTGGAGAGCTAAAGGCTGTGTTTTATCTGTGGGTGTAGCTACAGTTAACTTAGGTTAGACGAAATACAATCGAGAAGCGATCAGACCCTCACTGTTAACCTAACGTTAGCTAAAGCAAATTCCAGCTCCTCTTACCCTGAGGATGAGACGCTTCCCTGGGATTCACTATCATTTTATCGCCTATTGGGTTCTGATAACCCAGGTGTGTTAAACCGAAGAAGGCCATAGTGTGGCAAAGTTTGCCTCGCCCCGATAAACAAGCTTGCACCCGAGAGACACAGCGAGAGACAGACAGCTTGTAAATAAATCACAACTTTTGGTTTAGGTGTAACCATGGCAACAAGCACCGCCTATCCGAGGTGTCTCGCGAGGGAAACGTTGAAACTCAATTAAACTAGAAATAAATCATCATTAAATAAATACACAAACAAACAAACAAATAAAACTGTAAAAAAAAAAATACACATTTAACATTAAGAGCAAAATTATTGTAACTTTAAAGTGTTTTTCAGCTTCTTTCAGCTTCTCTCTTTTCAGTGAGTTCGATTGGTTCGGTTCCGATTAGACGCCATTTTGTTTCCTCACCATATGGACTTTAACCATGGATGTATACACAATTTGTGAAATAAGGCTTGTATACAGCTGTCTGTTGCTCCAGATCAAATGCTTTATAGAACAAACCTGAGCTTTGAAAATATAATTTTAGATTCAGTAATCAGTTAGATTTATAATATAATCAGTATGATCAGTATGATTTTTGACTTCTGACTGTCACACAATTTTAGATTGTGCCATCACTGATTTTACTCATGATGATTATCAAGGTCACAAACAGGGTGGGAAATTAACTTTTTAAAATGTGAACATCTACCAGCCTCTGATAGATAAATGTTCAAATTCACCAGCCACTCAATAGTAAATCATTATTTTGTGTCTGAAATCTACCAGCCACTTTCATGTTTTACCAGCATTTGGCTGGTGGCTGGTGCTAATTTCCATCCCTGGTTACAAATGTTATCACTGTTTTGGCTGCCACTTAGAAAACTTCCCATTAATGTGAATAACTAATGTGATGTGTAATGCAGGCAGTGGTGGAAGAAGTACTCGAGTATTTTTTTTACTTGAGTGAAAAGTAGCAATACCACTGTGTAATGAGATGTAGCCTGGCTGGCTTCAGCTGTGGATGTAACCAGCATCAGACCGGTTTGAGCAGTTAATGCTCTTGTTTATTGTGTTGACTGGAAGCACACCAACTGGGCTATATAGGTTTATATGAACACCTGATCAGATCTTCCTTCATGACAGAAAGAAAGACTTTGTGACACATAGCGAAGGATAACACAGGTGGAGGGACCTGTTCATGTCCTGCACCCAAAATATAGTAAGTACTGATTCAAAAGGTTTTTAAAAATCATTTTTAAAGTTGTCCTTTGCTATCTAGCTCAGAACTAGCCTACATAGTCCTCTTATGACAATGTGTAATGTTTCTTGTTTATTAGGTGTTTATTAGGCATTTTACCTCCATTGTTGTAAAATTGTAAACGTTGTTAAATGTACAATTTCTAAACTTTCTACTACGTTCCACTTTGTAAACTAAAACAATGTCTTGCATGATTATGGCCACTTTCATACAAATTTTATATCAAATTGTACTATATTTTTATACTTTTAAGTACCACACACTTATGATGTTCTATGAAGCCTGTATGAAAGTGTCTTTAATCATGTAAGGCAAAAACACAAGGTATGTTTATATATCATGTACAACATTTATGAATTGTTCATTTTACAACCCACAGTATATGATTGTTGGTATGTTTAATACTGTGTACTGTAGGCCTACTATACATGAAAATAGAGGGATATGTGTACAGTTTTAGCTAGTAAATTCATGTATAAAAAAATTAATTTATACATTACAAGACAAAGAAAATCTACTCTTATGCTATCTTTGGTAACACTGTACTATCAACAAGTAGCATACAGGTGGTTTCCAGGTGTCTTATTTGAATAAATGTTTACATAGACCTAACAGAACATTGAAAATTTAAGGTGTCTAATAGTCATTTCTCATGGCTATTAGACATGTAGACCATTAAAAAACAACAAAGAAAAGAAGCAATTAAAGACAATAGTAAATCAGATTAATTACTTTTATAAAGAATTTTTAAATGACGAATTTTATGTGATCTCTTTTCTGCTTTGTTTCAGGTTAGTCTTTCCCTCTGCATACCATGCATAAGCCTACATTATGCCGTCAACGCACCCTTCCAGTAAAGGTTGCAGTTTTCTGCTTTTTGGTTTTACTTTTCATTATATACTACAACACCAATTACACGGCAATCCCACAACCATCACACATACCTCTGGTGGGTGTGGTGAGATCTACCCTCCAGCCTGTTGTCCTGTCGCCAGGTCTCTCAGGTCCCAACTGTTCATCTGGCTTTTACACTGAAGAGGAGCTCAAGCCTCACCTTCAGAGGCCTCTCCAAGATCCCAGGGCACCAGGCGCAAATGGTAAACCCTTTGTGTTTCACCCAATGACTCCTGAAGAACATGAAGAGAAATTACATGGGTTTGCCAAAAACCAGTTCAACCAGTTTGCCAGTGATCGCATCTCTGTGCACCGTGATCTAGGCAAAGACACACGGCACCCAGAGTGAGTCCCATTGTTCATTATCTCAGTAGAGATACACCGCTGATACATAATTCTAGAGGAAATGTACATCTTGTTAAAAGTCTGATACCTGTTAAGATTAAGTTTCGCTCTGACAGCTGCTTGGAACAGAAGTTTCGGCATTGTCCTGGCCTCCCCACCACCAGCGTGATCATAGTGTTTCATAATGAGGCCTGGTCCACTCTGCTGAGGACGGTCTACAGTGTCTTACACACAGCTCCTGCAGCCCTGCTCACAGAGATCTTACTGGTGGATG
The DNA here is from genome assembly GCA_008360985.2 of Macquaria ambigua. Lineage (NCBI taxonomy): Eukaryota > Metazoa > Chordata > Actinopteri > Centrarchiformes > Percichthyidae > Macquaria > Macquaria ambigua. The sequence goes on from VMKM01001830.1 coordinate 56,729, forward strand.
ATGCCAGCACAGATGGTGAGTGTCTTCACGGTGCTGCATGTCGAGATGGATCCTTAAAATCTAAAATACTTTTCATTCATGCACATACTGTAATCAGTGGTGGAGGAAGTGTTCACATCCTTCACTTAAGTAAAAGTAGCAATACCACTCTGTTAAAATATTCTAAGTAAAAGTCATTCTTTGAAAAAAGTAAAGTAAAGTAAAAGTACATAAGTATTATTAGCTAAATGTACTTGAAGTATTTAAACTCAAAGCAGCAAAATGGCCCCTGTGAGTGTTATACTGTACTGTATATTACATTATTAGATTATTAATGCTGATGCATTAATGTTTAAGTAGCATTTTATTGTTGTAGTTGGTTGAGATGGAGCTAATTATAACTACTTCACAGAATGTTAGGTAGTTTAATCTATATACCTTTGTATCATTTTTTATAAGCTTATCACATGTTTTGTAGGTGATTTCTAAAATCCTAATAAAATACTGTAAGTAAAGTAAAGTAACTAATTGTTAGATAAATGTAGTGGAGTAAAAATTAAATATTTCCCCCTGAAATGTGGACTAGAAGTGTAAAGTGGCATAAAATGTAGATACATACTCCAGTACAAGTACCTAAAATGTGTACTTAAAGCAGCTATAATCAATATTTGTATACTAAGAATGGATCACATGGTTACTTGTATATAAAATGGGTCACTCATAGTGATGAACCCACAGAGAATTATCACCTGACACTGCAGTTCCTCTCAGCTCTATACTGGATCTTTAAAGCGATCAGTGCATTGTTTTGGTTTTACAGCCCACAACTTTACTGTGTTGGTTCACTCTTAAGGCTCTCAAAGTGTCATTACCAGCCGCAGCAGGCACCTGTTGTTAGCTAAAAAGCCCTAAAAACCCACGGTACACTACCTGCTCAGCACCAAACGGCAGACAGACACAGTTTGCGACCAGCTGGTGAGTGGAGCCATTAGCAGTTTAAGAGCCAGACAATCTGTGTCTGCTGGATGTGTAAATAAGCAACTGTTTGCTAACAACATCACCATACCAACTTAAAGTGTGATTATATGACAGTGTTGTGTTCACAGCTTGTTTCCTCTGTCCCTAAGTGGCCAAATAAATCAGTTATTGCAGGTTTAACAAATGTAAATGATCTTTTCTGTATCACCATGAATATATGAGATAACAGTCATTGCTCTACAACTTTGTTGCTGCTATCCACTGACACAATAACATCATTGAAATAACTTCCCCTAATTTACTTGTTGACTCCTCTTTCTTTAGATCACCTCAAGACTCGCCTGGATAACTATGTGCGGCAGCTGAATATAGTGCGTGTTTTACGCCAGAGGGAGAGGAAAGGGTTGATCACAGCCAGACTGTTGGGAGCGCAAGTTGCACAAGGAGAGGTCCTCACCTTCCTGGATTCCCACTGTATGTATCCCATAATGCAATGCTTGCTATCATTTTCATGCCTTTGAACAGGCGTCTGCTGATCAAAATAATGAAGGTAGTGCCTAAAATGGGTATCTGATGGTGTGTTTTTCTGAGGGTTAGGCATACAGTAGAAGTAAATGGTGGAAAGGGAACAAGTGAAAACTATAGGGGGGGCTACCACCACATTCGATCAATAATGTCCTAGCTACACCCCTGACTGTGATGACTATTTTTACTGACTGACAAATGTCTATCTTCTACATTCCTGCTTAGGTGAATGCTTCCCTGGATGGCTGGAACCTCTTCTAGCTCGGATAGTAGAGCAGCCTACTGCTGTGGTGAGCCCAAAAATCACCATCATTGACCAAGCTAATCTAAAGTTCATTAAGCCAGTCCCTAAATCACAGTATCACAGTCGAGGGAATTTTGACTGGAAGCTCAAGTTTGGATGGGAGGCCGTCCCCGATGAAGAGAAGAAGCGAAGGAAGAATGACACATATCCTATCAGGTAGATATAAGTATACACACAGATCTAGAGGGGACCTGCATCACGTCTAAATTAGCTATTTTACTGATAGGACCAAGGCATCCACAGTGTTAAAGTTCAGAGTTCAGGTGTTATGAGCCAAAAGAAAAGTGCTGTTTAAATGTCCACATGGTGCTTCTATTCACACCAAAGTCAGTTCATTCATGGCCCATGGTCTATTTTTACAAAATTTCCTTGAAATCTGTTGATACGTTTTTGAAATATCCTCCTAGCAAACAAACAAGTGAGCTGATTTAAAGGAATAGTTTAACATTTTGGGAAATCCGCTCATTTGCTTTCTTCCTGAGAGTTATATGAGAAGATTGATGCCACTTTTAAGTCTGCATGGTAAATATGTAGTTGGAGCTAGCAGCCGGTTAGCTAGTTAGTTAAAATGAAAATTTGCTGTTTTACAGGGGGTTACATGTCGGAGTATTTCTTAGCCAGGAGCAGTAACTTCCTGGAATATCTGCTGGTTGCCTGGCAACACCCCACAAAAAAACAGTTTGTCATTTCTACACTTTGGTTTTTGGACGGATTAAACAAACAAGATAACATGTTAGTGAGCTTTAGAGGTGCTGGTTGGCAGATTTTGGGACAGAGCTAGGCTAGCTGTTTCCCCCTGTTTCCAGTCTTTGTGCTAAGCTAAGTTAACCAGCTGCTGGCTCCAGCTACATGTTTACCGTACAGATGTGAGAGTAGTGTCAAATTTCTCATGTATCTGTCGTCAGGAAAGCAAATATGAGTATTTCCCAAACTGTTCATTCAAATTAAATCAGTTATGGTCATTGACTGATTTGTGTCTGATTTTGTAGAACTCCTACTTTTGCTGGTGGCTTGTTCTCTGTATCTAAATCATACTTTGAGCATATCGGGACTTATGACGACCAGATGGAGTTCTGGGGAGGTGAGAATTTGGAAATGTCCTTCAGGGTAAGAGGTCTTCAATGTTTTTCAATATCTATCTGCTTTACAAGGTGTTAACAGCTTCAGTCTTACCTGCTGTGCATCCTTTCTGCCGCAGGTCTGGCAATGTGGGGGTCAGATGGAGATTATTCCTTGTTCTGTTGTAGGGCACATTTTCCGCAGAAACAGCCCCCACACCTTCCCCAACGGCAGCTCTGTGGTCACCCGTAACCTGGTCCGCCTGGCTGAGGTCTGGATGGACGACTACAAATGGGTCTTCTATCGTACAAACAGAAAGGCTGCTTCCATTTTTAAAGAGGTTAGTACAAATGAACAGTATCTTTACAATCTTTACAACCAGGGAAGTTAGTCTCATTATACTTATGTCCTACCTCACCATATGTTGCTTTTCTTTTGTCATTTTCCTCTCAGAATGTATTTGGAGATGTTACTGAACGTCGTAAACTCAGGGAGAGATTAAAGTGCAGGAACTTCTCTTGGTACCTGAACAACATTTATCCAGAGGCCTACGTGCCTGACATAAGGCCAGTTATTCATGGACAGGTAAAGTACTTTGTCGTTTAACAACATTTGATCATTTTCAATGGGATGTTACAGTTTGTATTTCTAAAACATACAAGTGTGCATTTTTGAGAACATTTCAATGCCCAATGTCCAATGCTTTTGTCAAATAGGGTTGTCTATTTATGCAGAAAATATAAATGAGTCAGTTTCACATTTTGTTGTTTGTTGACATAAATTACATTCATTATTGTATTAACTTTGAATCAACCCACAAAAGGGTTTTCTACAGAACATATTCTCTTATTTTATCTAAACCTCAAGACAAAAGTTACATAAGATGGACATCCAGACAAAAAAAGGCATCTGTCCAGTTACTGTATTTTTTTTTTTCTGTAGTTGGAAAACATTGGTTGGAAGTGCTACCTGCATGTGGAGAAGACAAAAATGCCTGGGGAGCCTGTTCAAAAGTTCAAATGTAGTAATAAAGGTGGAGCACAGGTAAGTTCACTTCTGTCAGGTCAGTGGCCTTGTGTTGTGACCTTGTGTTGTGTCCCGAAGTTGTGTTCTGTTACACAAAATCATGTTTATTTTTCAGATTTTTCTCTAACATTTTGCACTTTTCTTGTTAAAATACTGGAAACGTTCAGCACTGAAATCCCTCTGGTGAAATTGTTTCCAGACTGAGTTCATAACCTGGGATGACTTTACTTAATTTTAGGGGCTCACAAGGTTGGGAATCATTGTGTTAGATGAATATAGTACACTACAATACAGTATAAAATGTACTGATGGTAATGTGATTAGGGATTATTTTTACCCATCTTAAAAATACCATTTGTCTGTGTGACTTGTAGTATTTTGAGTACACCTCCCAGCAAGAGGTACGGCTCAGCACCAGCATTGAGTTGTGTTTACATGCAACCCCTGGAAGAGCTCTGGTGTCTCTTAAACTCTGTCAACTGAAGGGAAAAGTAACCACGGCAGCGCCTGAGCAAGTGTGGATCTTCACACAGGTACAACACGTATTTCCACATCAACTCAAACTCAGCTGCAACTGATGTTATGACACTGTCCCATGTTGCACAGGGAAATACTTAGATTTCCATTTCCTCATTCTTGTCATTTGACCTCTTAGTCTAAATGCTACCCTCTTAAAAAACATCAGAAGAAATTATACAGTTTACATTGTTGTTCATTTCAGAGAAACCATCTGAAGAACCCGTCATCAGGCAAGTGTTTGACAGTATTAGAAGGAAACGTGATTGTGACTTCCTGCTACTCCACCAGACTCAGCCAAAACTGGGTCTTTATCTGACTCATGGATTTGTATACGTGGACTTCTTCAAGGATAGGTTCAGATTTTGTCAGGTCTGTCTTAATTCAATTCTCATGTGCCCTTATGTACATTCAAAGAGTTATTGGTCCCTGTAAGTGTTCCTTCTGTCCATACTGGCTGTGAAAGGATCCCTCCTAAGAATAAACCCACAGTCTTTGTTCTGTACAAAAATGCCTTTTAAAGTTCAGCCGAATCTAACATGAGGCTTCAGCAATCTGTAAAGTAACTAGTAACTAACAAATGTACAATATTTGCCTCTGAATTGTAGTGGAGTAGAGGTATGAAATAGCAGACAATTGTGCAGTACTTGAGTAAATATACATAGTTACTTTCCACCACTGCAAAGATATAGAGGATCACCATCATTTTCCTTTAAAAAAGACTCCAAAAATGTGAACCAATCCTTTAAAAGTATTTTTAAAATGTTTCTTGTAAAAGGAAAAATAGTCAATAACTGAGAGATTGTATATTTTTTTAAAATAAAGATGAAAAAGATTGAATTGTTTCTTTATTTCCTCTTTGTTTTTTGTTTTTTTTAACTTTGCTTCCTCAATCTCATCCACATTATTGGTAGGAATCAACTGCAGTCCCACCTGTCCAGTTTTCATTATGGGCAGTGTGTGTGTGTGTGTGTGTGTGTGTGTGTGTGTATGGGGGGTGGGGTGGGAGGGGTTTACAGTTAAACCACGCCCACTTGCGGAGTCGGTTACGTCACTGGATTCGACAGTGATGGGAACTCGAGCGAGCGCTGGTGAGTTTCTCCCAAACCAATAAAATCTCGCAATTCTTCGTTGTCACTTGAACAGGGAAGTAGGCAGGACTCGCAAATGCTCAACAACCAGGTTTGACTGTTGTCGCTGTGAGTGTGCACAAAGCCTGTGTCCTGTCGTCGGGTTTGGTCAGTGTTTAACTGCCAGGTTATCATCTCGTTAACGGACTTGTGAGTAGCTGTAGTTTTCGTTTTGCTTCTGTAACTTAACCGTTTACTTTCGTTGCATTTAGCTAACGCTAGTTGTAAGCTAGGTGCTGTTTGCTAGCTGTAAGTGGATGTTTAAATGTGTTGCTTGTCAAGTCATGTTGTCATAACAGCATGTGAAGCTAAGGGCTTATGACAGGACGGTTTTAGTGTTAGCCCAGCATTCAGTCAGCGAGAGAGAGCTTTGTTGCTCAGTAAAATAGCAGCATAACATGAGCTCTTCCACCCTGGATGTTAGTAGCTAACTATGCAAAAAAGAATCACCCATGAGTATCAACATATCAGCTCGTGTTATCTTGATATGTTAGCCAAACGTATCCAGCTTAATTGAGGTGCTCTGCAGTAAGGTTTAGCTCTCTATATGCGGGATTTGGTGGAGGATTTGACTAATATCATTATAGTTTGGTGTGTGTGTGTGTGTGTGTGTATGTGTGTATGTGTGTCGGGCTATTTCTGGGGGCTAGTGAGTGACCATCTGACAGAAACCCACATGCAGTCCTTCAGGGATGGTATGCATATGTAACCTCACATGGCTATTGATGTTTGACAATTGTCATAGAGCTTTTCAGAGGATTATCAAGCCTGCAGGCTTAGTTAAGGGTGAAAATAGAGAACTCAGTGGTGAAATTACTGAAAAAAGAAGTACTTCCTGATTTGGCTCATTGTTACTACTTAAAATGAGTCACAGGGAAATTATGTTTCTGTCTCTCTCTCAAATATGCAACTCCTTATCCTTGAATGTTGGATAATGGAGCAAGTAAAGGACCAGAGTCGGAGGTTTTGCCAGGTATAGCCCATTTAGTAAAAATCACATGTACTTTACATCACGGCTGACCATTTTCAAACAATAATGCTGTGTTTTAAAATTGTAATCTTTTAATTCATTTCAGGCATCCCTTGGTTTCCATTCTCGGGCTGCAACCAATGATTATTTTTATTATTGACTGATTGATTGATTGAATAGGAGCAGTGTATTTCATGACATTTAGTCTTCAAAATGTGTCAAAATGGTGTTCCGAGAAGGTGACGTCGGCAAATGTCTTGTCCAACAGTTAATTAAAAATTTTATAAAACAGAAAAGCTGCAAATCCTCACTTTTGCGAGGCTAAAACCATATGAATGCCTGGATATTTTTTCTTGAAAAATGACTGAATCGATTATCAAACTTGTTGATGATTAATTTTCTGTCTATCATTTTAATTTATTAATCACCTAATCGGCACCATTCAGTCTATTTTCATATGGTAGAAAAATCTTGTTGCATACACTTGAAACTTGCTCAGTGACCAATGTCAGTGCAGACCTTTCATATCAATCTGCACTGCATCACCTAAACTGCAACAATTCACACTGACATGTGTGAATAAAAACTTGATGTTTACTGTGATGGATTACACAACTCATGCAAGCTACAAATCTTTTTAAACCCTTTAGGGTGTTACCAGCCAGGAGTAAAAGGCCATTGAATTCAAATATTCAGCAAGCATTTTTCTTTTTATTAAATCATTGGTAACAGTCCACTATGGCCTTCAATAGGCTGCTAACTGATTTTCATACCATACAGAAATAAATGGAAATTAATGGCTGCCTGGAACAGTAGGAAAAATGCAGCCGGAACACTAAAACTGTACAGCATGCATTCAACAAAGGTCAGCAGAAATGTAAAGTTAAACATGATTTATAGTTGTGGAACTAAAACTTTCCAACACGTTGTTTTGTTGTTGTTGTTGTTATCTCTTGTGTTTTACATACTAATTGTTATGCAGGCCTAGAGGCACTGGTGAATTCCTATTAGGTAGGTAGGTAGAGTACAGTCTGTATTTGTCTTTGTGATGGTTGGTTCAACATGTAAAAGAACATTGGTCAATTTTTAAAAATGTTTTACTGGATTTTCTTTTTGTCTGCTTCTTAGAGAAAATGAGCAACATTCCCCTCTCTCGCTCTGAGGTGTTTGGGGAGCTGAGGAAGGAGCTGTATGAAGATGAAGAGTTCCATCAGTCTGATGTTCACATCTTCATCATCATGGGAGCATCGGTGAGAGCAGAGCAGAGCAGAGCAGGGCAGGGGAGTCGTAATGTAGTCAGTGATTATGTAAATAAGGTGTAAAAATGGGAACTGATAATGCATAATGAACATTTTCTGTGTGATTCAAAAGACCAGCAAGGAGCATGTAACTTTTCTCTGTGTTCCCTTATTATTATTTTTGGCACAATTAAAGTGTAGGCCACTTATGCAAGAATTGTTGGCCACAATTTCAAAGAAAGTGTGACGAAATCTTTAAAGAATACTGCAATAATTGCACATCATGTGATTAAGGAAATGTTGAAACTGATTTCACAGAGCTTATGCAAACAAGCACCACTCAGTCGTCCGAGCTTTCAAAAGCAGTGAAAATCTCAAGGTTCCTCTTTGCTCATCATTTCAGTAGTGCGTGATACCTCTGACTGGCTATCAAAAAGATTGTTTTTACTATCTACTTTGCTTAGCAGAAACATATTTGTGTTCATTTAATGAATTAAAACACACACCTCAAATGCATCACTGTTTATTATTGTATTAACACAAACAATTTTATGACAGCTTTGCTTAAAAGAAAGACAGTGTTAAATTCAGCAACATTGAATTGTGCAATTCTGCAAGAATATGTAATTCAGCAAAGTAAACCAAGCTAACACTCTGACCAAGCATAAATATTACAGTACACTTTTTAGTAGTTGACCGATCATGACACTCATTTTGGTTGTTACTTCAAAGTTATTGGCGTTTGATGCACGTGCCTAATCATAATCAAAGTTGAATTGAATAATAAGCTGATCCATCCCAACAATGTGATAAGAAATGTCCCTTTTTCATCGTTTACTATTTCCTCATACTGTTGAGGTGTCGAGTTCAAGAACTAAAACTATTTCTGAAACTTTCTAGACCTGTTTCCTCATTTCCTTGTTACATAATGCTTCTATTTGTTTTCTCTGTGTTCTCCTTCTCTAACAGGCTTCAATCTATCCAAATGTGTCTCCTTCTCATTCAGTTGTTTCTATAATTTAGATAAGGCATGCCTAACACTATTGTAAATGAAAGCACACTTTTACAGAAACATGGTTTTACGTATGAAAACATGTATAACTCACATTTTTGCTGTCGGCAACAGCTTTCACTGCTCAAACCATATTTCCTGCGAAATCATTTTTCAAAAGAACCACTTTCTCATCTTTTTGTAACCTTATTTGCCATCACATGTGTAAAAAGATTGTGTTGGTTCAGTCTTTTGAATATCTAGTCTGGCTACAGTAATTCACTGGCTCTGTCCTTTCTCTTGCACTGTTTGCTCTTGGGAGAGTAGAGTGGCGCTGTCGCTGATTTTTGCAGTGTCACTGACTGTCAGCGTTTTTCTTTCAATGTGATACACATGCAGGTCAGGGGAAGGGCTGTGCTGTGTGCAACCTCACTCTGATTGCACTTGTTTTATGGATATGTGTGTGTGTTCCTGCAGCTGTTGAAACGATTGTCCTGCAATCTGCCTTTTTAAAATAGCCCTTTCATGTTTATCAGCAAGTGAATACATACAGTCACACCACATTTTCAAACATTTACTTACTGCTACTAATTCAGTAGTTATTGCTGTGCAGCTTCATGATGATATGAAAAGTCTGACTTGACTTTGCTAATGTTGTAGGACACTGTGCAATACCAGTTCAGTTCAAAGGAATTACCAACTTCTTAACCTAAGTGTGACATTAAATTTGCAAATAGCGAGTTACACATCTCAGTTCAGTTCCTCTCATCTACAGTTATTATTTTAAACACACAATCTTAAACAATGTAGCAGGGTTATAAGTTGAGGAATTCCCAGCTGAGGAATACAGTGTCTTAAAGGGATATTGTTATGTAGGCCAACAGTATACTGTTATGGGAATTACTTTTAATTAAGTTAATTTCTAATGTCCTGTCTTATTCTTGTATTGATGTTTGCCTCAGGTTATTCCTGATTTCAGAGCCCCTCCTGTCAGTGTCTGACACTGGCGTACAAGGCCTTTATCCATTGTTGTCTTGTGAAACATGTCAAACACTGTCAAAAGTTGATTCTGTTACATTAGCTCTTGTGGTTAAGCCACTAAGCAACCAGTTCTCCAACATGATTTCAGTAAGCGCCAGGACAGTCTTGGTGGTTGGCGCTTGCTTTCAGTGGGATTACTAAGGTTGCGCAATTCTTAAATAAGCCAAAGCAGCCTACTTACCTGTTGCCAGACAGTGTGACCTGTAGTACTGCAGCATCTTGAGACTTTTGTGTCATGGAAAATAATTACCACTCTGGCAAAGTGCACAGGTTAAATAAGCAGCACATTAACTCCAAATGTCCTATGTTTTTAAGGTGAAATAATATGTTTTATTGTGTGTTTGCACCTGTAGGGAGATCTGGCTAAGAAGAAAATCTACCCAACTCTATGGTGAGTGAACCTCTGACCCCAGTGAAAGGTTTTTACATCAGTAGCACAGCAGAGTCTGAGGAAAGATTTTCTTCTAATCTGGACTGGAGCTTCTGAACGTGTAATGAACCACATGTTTCTCTGTTCTCTCCCAGGTGGTTGTTCAGAGACGGCCTCCTCCCTGAGCAGACGTATTTTGTGGGCTTTGCTCGCTCTGACTTGACAGTTGATGCCATTCGGACTTCTTGCATGCCGTACCTGAAGGTAAAACTGGACCTTTTGAAATGCAACTTTTTTTTCCCTATTCAGTTTATTTACTCACAAGACAAAATACTACAAACAGAAGGAAGAACTTACTTTCCGATTTCCAAACATTTCCCAGTCTCTAGTAGTTCAAGAGGAGTTCAAATCCTGTTCCCATGCAAGCTGGGTGGAGCAGTAGGCGTTATGCACAGGCTAATGATCTATACATATTGGCTACTGTACCTTTGGCCACCGCTCTCATAGCGTTGTTATTGGCTGCAGCAGGCAGCTGTTTTCAGAGAAAATGTTCTAAAAACTCACTGCACACTACCTGATCAGCACTAAACGGCAGTTAGCGACTAGCTGGTGAACATAATGGAGCATTAGCAGCTAAAGAGCCAGATATTTCCCTCAGGAGTTGGTAGAGACCAAAAACGGAGCTAAAAGAGAGTGAATATTGGACTTACATTTATGAGATGGCCAGAAACATGACTCCAAATGAATGATAATGTTGCTCTGTAACTACTGGATGTATAAATAAGCAACTGTTTGCTAACAAGTTCGCCATGTCAACTTAAAAGGTGATGATGTGTCATTGTTGTGCTTACAGCTTGTTTCTGCTGCCCCCAAGTGGCCAAAACATCAGTTATTACAGGTTTACATAAGTCAGCTTCTAGTGGGATAATATAATAAGTCCATTTAGAAACACAGTATGTTTTTTCATCACATGTATTTCATGCATCGTCCAGTCTTCCGTTGCTAGTACCTCCGGATGAAGCCAGTTTTTTCACAAACGATTTTTTATGTCTCCATTTTTAAAAATCTTTATTAATTCCATGCATGCGTAAATGTTCCCGCCCTCTGACCCAGGTGACAGATGTGGAAACAGAGCGGTTGTCAGCCTTCTTCAGCAGGAACACGTACATCAGTGGGAAATATGCAGATGAGAGTTCCTTCTCCAAACTCAACACACATATCCTGTCTCTGCCTGGAGGAACCGAGGCAAACCGTCTCTTCTACCTGGCGCTGCCACCCACCGTCTACCACGACGTTACCAAGAATATCAAGCACTGCTGTATGAGCACAAAGTCAGTGCACACACTTCTCTAACTAACGCTGTGTCACTGTTTACTTGTTGTCCTACTTTGTCTGAATGTCTGTAAACACATAGAACTCAATCTCAGGCAGTGAGTGGCATGTCTTAAAGCTCCAATTATGTCCCTTGGTGCACTGTTCAGTCATTGTTTTGGATGTACAGTGTGCCAAAACCCCACCCTTTTTATGTAAAGCTTCATTTTTTTTTACTGCATTTTGGGCCATACAGAGAAATCACTCCAATAAAATGTGATCATAGATTTTAAGTCACATAAGACAGGTCTGCATTTACCAGCAGCAGCACTAGTAGCTTGGTTCAGAAGTGCGTTTTGTCTGTTTGCAACATTTCCAGCACCATTGGACGTTCTGGATGCTTCCACAGGTGCAACCATACACTCAGGTGTTTTTATTATTTTGTCCACCCCATTTACATCAATGAGGGTAGGCCAAATAACAGAAACTCTCAAGTCAAGTCATCCCAAGGAGTGCAGAAAGGCCTGACCCAATATCATGATTTAAGTGGAAACCCAATTTAAACCCAATTGTGTCCCACTAATGTGTTTTTATATGTTTATTTTCCCGTGCGTGTGCATGTGTGTTGTGTAGAGGCTGGAACAGGGTGATCGTAGAGAAGCCGTTTGGACACGACCTTCAGAGCTCTGAGGAGCTGTCCACTCACCTCTCCTCCCTCTTCACTGAAGAACAAATCTACCGTATAGATCACTATCTGGGCAAGGAAATGGTGCAGAACCTCATGGTGCTCAGGTGAGAAAAAACATCTTCAGATACAGTTGCTTTTTTAATTGCATTTATTTCTTATATGTTGACGTGTAAATATTATAATTGTCAAATGGGATATTATTATATTGTCATTGTAAAATACCATATTTCAGTGCATACTCTTTTAGGGGCCAGAGCAATTACTACTGGGTATAACACCTCAGCTGCTCTCTCAACAAACTGATTGTTACCTCTTTAGAATTAAAAGAGTAGCAGCACTTAAGCAGATAACAAAAAAAAATGGTTGAATCCAACTGCAACACAAAGGACACAATCAACAAGATCTACAAAATGGAGATAATAAATGATTTCAGAATTTAGTTAACTTGTTTGAAATAAGATGGAAGAAGATATAAAAAATAAATATTATAAAAAGTAAGTGTACAATAAAATTGTACAATACACATATAGATTTCATAGTATATCTGAAAATATTGAGGATATTCCTAAGCCAAATCTACCTTTTTTATTATATTTTATTTCTTTTTTTTTTTTTTTTGCAGCGGTGGGGACAGATATAGTTATTGTAATTTCTTGTGAAGTAATTATTGTAATGGGTTACTATCTAATAAGAGTATAAAAAATAATTTATAACTGAGTGCCCATGGCATTCTGATGAATAAAACTCAAAAATCTCTCCTTTTTCAACACAAAGAATTACAATGCACAGGGAGAAATGACCAACAATTCTAAGAAGAAAGATGTGCTGGTAATATTGTGTGTTTTCTTTTTAATTTTACCCTAAAACAAAGACCTGCTGTTTTTCTAAGGTAATGTGAATTATGCAACACCTCAGCTGGTTTGTGGTTTAGAAAAGCCTCTGTGATTATCATACAAAGAAAACCACAAATTGGCCTCCGACCAAGAAAAAAACAGAAGAAAAAGATTTATGCATGCTGTCACGAACGGCTGCTGAGCAGAGAACGATTACATGCTGTTCATTGCAGGTTTGGGAACCGCATCTTCGGGCCGATCTGGAACAGGGACAGTGTGGCCTGTGTTGTTCTCACCTTTAAAGAACCATTCGGCACTCAGGGACGAGGAGGCTACTTTGATGATTTTGGCATCGTCCGGTGAGGGGAAAACAAATAAAAATTTTGCACTGTATTATTAAAAGTTTAATGCTTTTGTACCCAGGTTTAAAGTGAAGTTATATAAAAATGAGCAGAGAACAGTAACAGGAGTTTCTACACTTAAACACTGCATTAGTTACTTGTGTAATGTAATAAGTACTTTCAATCTTTAACACTTTACTTTAAGACCCCTATTTAGCATTTATAAGCAGTATATAAACATTTAATATGGTTTAAATGGTTTATGAAATGCTATAATGTAGTTGTAAGCAGATATGGTTATTAATGTATTTGTCAATAACTCATCCTCACGCATAATAATGTAATAATATAAAATATGTCTTCATAGGAGAATTGTTGACAAATGCTGTACATTAGAAAACACTTAAATGTGCTTATATCTGCGTACAACTACATTATAGTAAGTTATAAACCATTTATTATTTGTTTATATAGTGCTTATGAATGCTAAATTGGGGGGGTTAAAGTAAAGTGTCTTTTTTTATCTGTAAATAATCATTAGCAGCTCACTGGAAGTTATTACCCTATAGATGATGGATGGATTTGACCAGTTTTAACAGTACGTCAGCACCAACCATGGAAGAATTACTGAACGGGCCTAACGGACACAAGCCCAGGGGTCCAAAGGGTCAGGGGGCCCCTGGCCTTTGTTTGATGTGACTGTCTGAAGTGACATTTGTTGTTGGAAAGTCAGTCAAATCACTACAAAGAGACGCAAAACGATCACAAAAAGACACAAAATGACCACAAAAAGACGTAAAACTCTTCAGTCTGGGTGTTGTGCGCCTATGTAGGAGAGGTGGGGGGCCTTTTACATGTCTATCCCCAGGGGCCTATTGTCTCATAATCCGTCCATGGCACCAACATAATGATCAGTTATAATTGTAATGATTATGATCGCAGCCATCACATTCTCCTCTCTGTGTTTTATGTGGCCACCTGCTCCCTTTGTCATGATCAGCGATGTCATGCAGAACCACTTGCTCCAGATGCTCTGCCTGGTTGCCATGGAGAAACCAGCCTCCACCAGCTCTGATGATGTTAGGGATGAAAAGGTACAAACGCTCTCAGCACCTCATCCAACGCTACGAAATATGGAGAGACATATTATGGTTTATGTTTCTGAGTGTGAACATGGAGGATATCTGTTCTCTCGTGTTCCCTCTCGTAGGTGAAGGTGCTGAAGTGCATTGCTCCAGTGTCCATGTCGGATGTGGTGCTGGGTCAGTATGTGGGGGATCCAGAGGGTGAGGGAGACGCCAAACTGGGTTATCTTGATGATCCCACAGTTCCTAAAGGATCAAGTCAGGCCACCTTCACCTGCGCTGTACTCTATGTGCACAACGAACGCTGGGATGGTAAACATACGGTGCCCTCTACAGAACAAATCCTCCTGATCTCACATTTTCCCGTGCTCTTTCATAATGCAGTGGCATTCAAATGTTTTGCTCCTCAGGTGTTCCTTTCATCCTTCGCTGTGGAAAAGCTCTGAACGAGAGGAAAGCTGAGGTGCGGCTGCAGTTCACAGACGTCCCGGGGGACATTTTTGGAAATATGTGTCGCAGGAATGAGCTGGTGGTGCGTGTGCAGCCCAATGAGGCCGTCTACGCCAAGATGATGAGCAAGAAACCTGGCGTATACTTTAGCCCTGAGGAAACTGAGCTGGACCTCACCTATAAGAGTAGGTACAAGGTAGGTTCAAGTTGATTTATTTATGCAGTTTAACACAATCGCACCACAAACTACTTTGCAGAGGAAAAGGGTAAACGGACACGGGAACAGAAACCCTAGCTAGAGCTAGTGACTTAAAATAACAGTGCAAAGAAAGATAACAAAGCTATCTATATCACATCTTCAATTTCTTAACTGAAATTTTGAAATTAGGAAAAGTCATGGTGTAAAATTTGTGTCTTGTTTTCAGGATGTGAAGCTTCCAGACGCTTACGAACGCCTCATCCTGGATGTCTTCTGTGGGAGTCAGATGCACTTTGTACGCAGGTCTGTCTTTGTTTTCCACTACTGTTGTCTCATGTTACTACTAGGAAACTAAACTGGTCTGTTGAAATAGCACATTGCATGTGCATCATGTGAGCTGCACACTAGATGGCGACACAGTGCATATTATCTGCCTCAGCTGCCTGACGGCTCTGTTTGTCATGTCCTCCACCACATGTTGACTTGTTTGTCTCTGCAGTGATGAACTGAGGGAAGCATGGAGGATCTTCACACCTCTTCTTCATCAGATAGACAAAGAGAAGCCCAAACCCATTCCTTACAAATATGGAAGGTGGGAAATGTTGTAAACTATGCCCTTAGCTGGAAGAGGAATTTAATACAGAGTGTTGATTGTGATTGTTTCTCTTTCTTCTTAGCCGTGGCCCAGCAGAAGCAGACGACCTTGCAAAGAAAGTTGGATTTCGCTATGAAGGCACTTACAAATGGGTCAACCCTCACAGACTGTGAGTTGTGATGAGATGAGGGAGAAGTAGAGGCAGGATAGTAGGTGTGCAGCAGGGTAAGTGAGCCGTGTCATGTTCCAATACTGGAGTGTCTTTGAGGAAGGAGGTGTTTCCACTATGTGGATCCATCACAGTAGCAGCAAAGAAGACAGACGTTATTTAATAAAAAACAGTATTTCTCAGGTATAGCAGTTATTCCTTGGAGCCAGTTCATCAGACATTCAAAAGAAAATTATGAATTCATGCTGTCATCATGGGCTTATTCCAGTTTTGGTCGTAGTTTATTTTTACTCATACATTCACAGCAACTTTTTATGTTTTATTTGAGAGGTGGGACCAAGTCAGTTGGAGAGAGAACAAAAAAAAAAATCTGAACCAGGATATTCTTGTGAACAAAATAACTGTCTGATGAACTAGCTCTATGGCCCTGTCTCCATTAATTAGGTCTTAATTTGTTGGGATGGTAAATGGAATAATTGAGTAACAAGAACAGAGCAACAACAAAACACTCAGCTGAACACAGCAGAGATGAGGAACAACAGGAACGATTGTTCACCAGCTGCCACTCTTATAAGCGTTGTGATTGTAATACTGTTATGCTTTGACTGCATTTATTAATCACACTTAGTGGAATTTCTTTGTACAACTTGCGTACTCTCTTTTTGCCTCCACTGCCTGGGACCAAGGACATCATGGTTGTTAGGTAAATAGACTCTGTGGCTTACAGTGGGCTATGCAGGCAGTTTCTCTTCAAAGCATTCATACTGGAATAGTCTTAAGTGTCCTTAGGGACAAGCAAAACGAGCTTTCTGTCTTGTTTAGTAGCCTCCCTCTGAGCTCCATTCCCTTTTTGTTTACATTTTTTTTTTTTTTTCAAGTTTATTCAAGTTGCTGATGTTCATTCCATATTTCAAAATATCCAGACAGCAGCGATGTCTACCACAGGTCAACAGTGAATGTCTTTGTAATGACTTACTATATATACTGCTGTTAACTGCACACTCACATGTAAAGCTAGCTACATTTCCACTACTTGTAATAAACTAGTTTTGCTTCTTGTTCCATGCTTTGTGGTTTTTATAGGTATTTAGAGCAGTGCAGCATCATTTTCCTGTTCTGTTATTCAGTGTTTTTCAAGGATTCAAGGTTTAATTTCTCACATACACAAGCACTGTGTAATGAAATGCAGTGTAGCATACTCATTAAAGGGGCCCTGTGGAGGGTTTTTTTTGTAAACAAACTAGTGTTGAATGCATTTCCTTCCTCATAAAACATTTGCAAACCCAATTTGAAGTATCTTCTAAATCCAGCATTGTTTACATTCATGTTCACATGCTAGTGGTCTTCTTCCTCCCTGCCTTTGTTGGCACATTGCTGCATATGTTGCTGTGTTACCGCCGCCTGTTGATAAGTGGAATAGTGTGGAACCATTGGCAGGACTGTGTATTGTGTCACGCGCATGCATGTGTACAAGAGACACAAAACGGGGACCCACAAAAACAGCTCCATAGCGCTACTAGAGGTCAAAAACTCCACAGGGAACCTTTAGTGTGAAAAATAAGAGAAAATGTTTATCTATGTCTCTGGTTATACAATCGATAGATGATAAAAATGTACAATTGTAGGCAAACAGTACAATATAATTTGATTGTTGATTTACTCTTTAAAAAACACAGAATATTGTAGCAGTTATTTCTTCCTATCAAGATTCCCACTGTGGTGCTCTGTAGTTAAAATAATAGAGATGATTGCCTTTCTAATGCAAGAGAGTGAAAAATGATTCCAGCGATGATTTGATTTGACAGAATTAATTTATTCACAGACAAATGCTGACATAATTTCCAACACATTAGCCGTAACTGAGTGAAACCGGGGGTCAGGCAGGATCACAGTAACAAATGGCATAGTGGACGGATGTTAAGTTGTTAAGTCTTTGGTTTGACGACAAAAAAAAAAAAAATAAAGACAATGGCCAAGACTTAGCAACCGTGCATTCTAAGGCACTTGCATTATTTAGTTTAAAATAGTTGCTGTGCGATCGACAGTATGTTAATATACAGTACGAGACAGGAAATATCAGTGAATTATGTAAGACACTTTAGAGCATACAAAGACATAACAAAGTGATGTATTACATCTATAATTAAACAACTTATGATGGACAGGCATTCACTGGACGGCAACATAAATGTTAGATATAGATAATTGCGTCTACAGAAGGATGGCGATAGGTCTTTGCCCTGAGTGGATGGCCCCACCAAAATCTGAATGCATGACGTAGTGTAATATAAACATTGTACAAACATGTTAGTAGTTGAATGGCAGTCAAGGGCTGAGTCAATGTCATCAACAAATGCTAAAATTCATATTGAATTACGATCATTTTGATATCCAGTAAAGTCTGGATTTCTGTTTTAGTGTTTTCAATTTGGCTGCTGTCTAAAAAGTGACACCATGCATTCTGATTTCATCTGGCTAGAAAAAAACAAATCTCAGGAAAAAGAGCTATCGGACCCCCCCAACAATTATCCTTCAAGTTTCAGTATACGTCAATAAAATAAAAAGAAAGCACTTACAAAGATGTCAGAAATTGTTAAGGACAAAGTGGTTGAACTAGAGCTGAACACACACACAAATGTTATGCAACCTCTCCTCTCACTGGCTGGAGCTATTTAGTTGCACGACAGCTGTGGAGTGTTCATCTCCAATCTATTTCTGAAATGTTCTTCATTTAGAAGGCACTTGGTCAGTTTGATGTTTTCACATGTGCTCTGGGTGGTTCTGCAAGCAGCTTATGAACTCTGAGACTGGATGGCCCTGATAGCAGATCTGATACACTGCATTGAACAGTGGGAACCTGGAGGAAGGAGGAGGTATTGTTGAGTGCAAAATTAAAGCTGCATTGATGTCTTTTCTAACCAGCGCACACAGAAAAAACAGTGCTGTGATCCTGTGCGTTGTGTTGCCGCTTAACTTACTTGTCAAGCAGGTTTTTGTGCTTGAGGATGAGATAGACCTCAGCTGCTGTCGCTGGTCCCTGCAGCTTCTGACCATTCAGCATCTCTTTCTCCAGATCCTCAATGGACTGAGCAGAAACAAAAAGAAGAAACATGAAGTGTGGACTCTTGTTAGATGGAAAAAGCGAGACGGCCCACACACTCAATCTTACAAGCTTGAACCAATTATTTTCTTTAGGCTGGGTTATTATTTGTCCCTTTAGTTATGACGTAAAGGTTGAAGCTTTTATTTTAAAAGAGTAAATCCGGTAGGAGGTGAAAGTGTGTCCTCGAAACAAAAGAAAATGTTGTACTCTTTGGTTGTTTAACACCTGGCTGATAAGGGAACAAGGTCTGGCAGTACTTTGTTTCAGATTATATTTAATATTGAGTTACAATATAATGTCTATAAAAAAGGTAGCAAGCTGCTATATTAGCCTAATTCACTGCTCTTAAAACTGCATTTCATACGTGACTGTACTATTTTCTTAAATTTTATGGTGATTGCAGCTAAAAAAAGGTGACAATTTAATAATTTAATTTGAAGTTAGATATATGTATATGTAGCACTCTATCAGATTAAAATGATAAATGAGAAAGTTAAAAGGGGGTAATTCATAATTGGAATAGCACGGAGCTCTCACCTTCCCCGTCTTCACAAAAGCTTCGGCTACTTTGCGGTTGCGGCCGCCGTAGCAGGTTGTGATGAGGTCAGCCACACCGCAGCTCTCCAGGAAGGTTGCAGAGGACACAGGCCCAGCAGTGCAGAAAATGCGGGCAAAGGCAATCATCTCCATCAGGCCCAACCTGATCACTGCTGCCTTCGTGTTGTCGCCGAAGCCCAGACCGTCACAGAAACCTGCTCCAACCGCAACAATGTTCTGAAGGACGGACGAGGAGGCAAAGTATAAGCAAAGACTGCAGATATACCTGAATACTTTACACAGGATGCAGACTATCTGGAGGATAGTAACAGCATCAAAATACAGTCTAATCAATGAATGAATGAACTTCCATGCTCAACTTTATGATTAAATTTTGAGCATTAATCATAGTGCCTCCATTTAAGCTTTTTAGAGATTATACCAGTGCATATTGTATTTGGTATAGGGCTGCAACTAACGATTATTTTCATATCGACTAATCTGCAGATAATCTTTGAATCAATCGTTTAGTCTATGAAATGTCAAAAAATAGTGAAAAAATGCCCATTATAATTTCACAGAGCCCAACATGATGTCTTCAAATTGCTCGTTCTGTTTGACAAACAGTTCAAAACTTCAAGATTTTCCATTTACAATCATAGAAAAACTGAGAAAAGCATCAAATCCTCATGTTTGAGAAGCTGGAATCAAAGAATGTTTTGGCATTTTTTCATTAAAAAAAATTATGAATCAGTTATTGAAATAATATTTTCTCTCATCTAATTGATTAATCCACTAGGTGTTTGTTGAATTTGGTACACAGACATTAGGGACAAGTTACATCTATAATACTAGTATTTATTCAAATATGTGAAGCCTGTGAGATGATAAATGTCTAACGGCTTTTAACTCACTAGCCAACACCATGAAAAATATTCCATCCTAAGTATACATGCCAAATTAAATGTAAATCTGTAAATGCTGGGCTAAGTGGCAGCACGTTGACTCTTAACGGAGATGCGAACTTGACACCTTTCACAGCAGTATAAGACAAAAAAAATAGTACCTTTAAATATTCTAAGTACACTGCTTTATGTTTTATTAAATATTTGGAGTTGGGCATGTATCCCGGGGGCAGATTTATTCAGCCAGTGTTGCTGCTTAGAAGAGAAACTACATGTCACTTTTATTGGCAGTATAATCTTGTGTATATTAAAGTAGTTTTACTTTTACAAATATTGACAGGTCTGCAGTGATGGAATGTAACTAAGTGCATTAGTTAGAAAGACAGAGCTGCTGATAGTTTTGCAGCTGTCATGCTTGCTAAATGGTCCACTTGTTGAACTTGGCTAAACTATTTTCCATGTTGCATAATGGTAACGTTAGCAAACTGGTATGGAAGTTCAAATGTAAGACGTAACAGCCTTTTGCTGCATGCAGCTCTGTTTTGCAATAAAAGCTCACCTTCAGGGCTCCACAGATTTCCACCACATCATACTCCTCTACAACAGTAACTCGGAAGTTGTTGGTCTGCATGAGTTCCTTCAGGAGAGCCCCGTGGTTTTTATTCTTACACCCTGGAAGCAGAAAAAAATAATCCTTGCTATCTTGTGGCATCTCTACTAGATGACTTCTTGTCTTGACCATTTAAATTAGTAGAAGATGATTAAAAACACAGTGACTTTGCATCTTTTAGAGTGCAGCTGCAATGCTCCAAGGCCTCAAACAAGCTACATTTGCCAGCCCTGATCCAACAAATATTAATCCTTTCAAAACAGGTTAGTGTTCTAACAACACAATAATAGTAAATCCCATGAAGCATGCCGTGCACGTCAAGCAAATGTCAAACTGAACCAGCCCACTCTGTCATTTACACAGCAACTACAAAGCAGATTAAACTGTCACCCCCATGCTGACGGAGCAGAAAGCTTGAGAACACAAACTGCAACAAACATACTTCCTGCTTCAAGGCTAAAACCTGCTTATCGTAACTTTAAATCTTGATCAAAATGCAACTGTCTGATTTTAAACAATAATCCTTTCTTTCAAAACAACAACCCTATCCTAATCAATCAAAATATGTCAAGGCAAGAAATAAAAGAAAAACAACAACATGCAACACAGTAATCAAACTAACCAATGGTGGTCTCACAAAACTTCTCATCAGCAACCTCGTTGGCAATGTTGGCCCCCATCAGCACACTCATGGCGATACCAAGCTTCTCCTGGATCACATCAGAGATGAGTTTGAGTCCATCAGGCCCCTCATCTACACCCTGGAGGAACAAAAACACATAACATAAGTAGTGTATTTACATTAGGCCATACCAAGCTGGTATTTGGGTCAAAGACCACACTGCACAACTGGCTTTCAGCTCCTTTAACCTGGTCATAGACCGTATGAGTCTGGCATACAACATTAATTAGCATCACACCAAAATCCTGAGACAAAAGCTGAAAAATTCATAGACGATTATAATAATGCAGCACAAAGAGCAAAGTCAAACCTTGATGAGGGATATCCCCAGCGCATCACTCTTTATCTTGCCCTTCATGGTGTCACACACTTTCCCAATGAACTGGTGCGGGATCACAAACACCAAAATGTCTGCATCACTGGATGCCTCCACCAGGTCTGGGACAGCCAGCTGAGGAGATTAAGGATGATGTTGTAAGAGGTATGACATACCTTAATGTCTGATGCAACCTACATTAGAGCTGGTGTAACAACCTGCTAACTGATATCACAGTGGTTAACTTCATTATAAAAAGACTAACAATCTATTATGGAGGCTGTGATGGAGGAAGCTATTAAAAGGCAACAAGAACAGATGCAGATACAAATCATAATGTGCCTCAAGACCCAAAATAATAAACATTTTGGGACCACAGTACATCCATGCACTAGACAGGCAGACAAAGCAACAGGCAGAACATTGAATTACTGTTAAATGGTGAGAAACCAACAGTTTCTTACCACATTTGCTGGTAGCTTGTGCCCAGGAAGGTACTTCACATTTACATGATCAGTGTTGATTATTTCAGTCAGTTTGCGCCCGTTCACCGTCTCCTCAAACACCCACATTTTTACGGTGTTGTCAAATGTTGAATTCTGTGCAGCATTGGCACCCACTATCTTGGCAATGGCAGAACCCCTGTATTGTTAATAGTTACAGGTTAGTCTTTACCTCACAAAAGAAATTGTGTTAAAATTCACACTGCATTTCAAAAGTCGGTGTCAATTGAAAGTAACATGGCAAGAAAACAGTCAGTGTGGGTCCAGAAGAGATCCACTTGTGATAAGCCCAGGTGATGATCAATTACATAATTGAACATCCAGTGGAGTCTTGATGTTGAACACTTCACAAGTTTATAGCCATCACGTGACTGCTGGTGTGATCACCAGGGCATTACTAATCATAGCTCCTCATGTGTTATCGTCTTCAAATTGCTCTTTGATCATCTACTACTGTTTTCTGGGCAGGATGACCTGGCAGGCTTATCCGAGATAACATGAAATATGGCTATCTACCTTTGATTCCTTTAGTGTGGAGACAACACAGCGCCAAACTCCATTGAGAACTCTGCTGATTTTAGGTTCGTTTACTCAACAGTAATGTTACATAGAGGCTAAACATGATTTGAGGCATTCTTCTAATAATTCGGGGCCAACCCATCAATTCGGCATAAAACAATGCATAAAGCATCGATGAGTTTAATAAACTTTAAATTAGATCTCTTTCCAATAATAGCTATAATCCTAAAACAAACACAGTGTACAAAAACAGAGGTTTTGACAAATAAAATAAATCGGTTTGGGCGATAAACTAAAGCTATATGCCGAATTTACAAGAGGACTTCAAAGATTCATTCATGACCTGAAATTATGTTTTACCACTCTGGGATTTTGAAGTCGACAAGGTAACATTGAAGTATTAAACTGCTGAATGGAGTTTGCCGTTTGGTTTCATCTAGAGCAAATCACCTATCGAGGGCTTCTGTTGAAGAATGTAAAGCCATGCCCAGTGTAGATGGGTGTTTAGATGATGGCTGTAAAAATAACATGAACATATTTCTACTGTAGAGGTGCTAAGGAGAGTGAGCTAACATGTTGTATTTTCTGTTGCTGACACAATATGGCTCCATGACCACAAAATCCTATTAATCGTGACTGACATGTGGTCAGTTTTCTGTATACTCAGCCAGTTTCTTTGCATGCGACTGTAATGAAGGCTAAAACTGGCTTCTGTTCCCGCAATCAAAACGTTATTAGTAGTTAATAGTATAAAGCCTGCAAGTCAAACTTCTCTAAGCTAACGTTACCATGGAAAATGTTGCTAGTTAACGTTAGCTGGCTGTTTGCCCAGTGATGCTAAGTTGGCTAGCAACGGTACGCCGGGTTGACAAGAAATCTGTAACACACAGTTAGCCGTGTTAAACACGCCGTCAGTTTGCAGTTCAATACATTAACACATCAGCTTACCAATTTCCAGAGCCAATGATGCAGACTTTCTTCGGAGCTGCCATCGTGAAGAGGTAAACCGACGAGTGGAGGTGAACCTACACTTGCTGCCTACACTGTGGACCCGCAGTACGGTTATGTAACGCACAAACCAAGCCGCAAGCAGCTCTCCTGTTTTATTGGCCTGTCCGAGGGGAGACACTGGTCCGCCCATTACATCAAGGGCCAAGTCTGGTCATTCATTCATCCAACTGACTGGAGGTTATTAGGCTCAAAGTAAATAGGACAAAAGTCTCCATGTGAACTCTGCAGACTTACATTGCTTCATGTTTTATGGCTTAAAACACCTGTGCTTTATGGTTTGGGTCAAAACAAGACAACACAACCTGGGAAGTTATGTTATTGAGGCTGCTTCAGTAATCTTATTGGCCAGCCACATCAAGTTAAACCCAGTTTTTTCTACTTTACCCAGTTTAGTCTACTTTATACTTCTACTCGACTACATTTGAGAGGGAAATATTGTACTTTTTGCTCCCCTACATTCAATTGACAGCTACAGAACTAGTTACTTTACAGATTAAGATTTTACAAGCAAAACATTGGATCAATATAAAATATGATACTGTGCTAAACCATCCAACTGTATAAGTAGTTATAAAATGTGCTCCACCCAATGTGTTAAATGCATCGGTAACAATGTTAAAGCATCAATAATAATATTCCAATAATATGATAAAACAATATAACTCCTTGAAAGGTACCATTCTGCCCAAAGTGTACTTTTACTTGATAAGTACATTTTGCTGTTAATACTTCTGTACTTAAATTAAATCTTGAATGTAGGACATTTAGGCTACTTGTAACCTGAGTATTTTTACAGAGCGGTATTGCTTCTTTTACTTAAGTAAAAGTGTAGTTTTTACTTCACTACATTTATTTGACATCTATAGTAACTTCACAGATTAAAAATGATCATGCAGTGTGTTTAAATGCGACAGAAACAAGTCTACAGCCATGCTAGAAGCTCTGTGAGGCTGAACTGTATTAGGCACTTTAGCTTTCAGCTAAATGCTAACGTCAACATGCTAACATGCTCACAAATACAATGTTAACATGCTGATGTTTAGCAGGTATAATGTTTACCATGTTAACCATCTTAGTTCAGTGTTTTAGCATGCTAACATTTGCTAATTAGCGCTGAAAACAAAGTGCAGCTGAGGCTGATGAGAATGTCATTCATGGACAAATTGAAATTTTGACCTGATAATGGAGATAAATAAAAAGTAAGAGGATCACCCAAGTTATTACAATTCATCCTGAGGGGAACATGAATGTGTGTACTAAAGTTTGTGGCAATCCATCCAGTAGTTGTTGAGACAGTTTATTCACAAATGTGAACCTCATGGTGGCGCTTAAGGAAAAGTCAGGGGATCGCCAAAGTAATTACAATACATCATCTGGGGACCACGAATGTCTGTACAAAATTTCATGGAAATTGGTCATTGGTTGTTGCGATATTTCATTTAGGACCAAAGTGGTGGACCGACCGACACTGCCATGCCCAGAGCCTCGCAGCTAGCATGTCTGAAATGTTAAACAAGTGGAAATCTGTACAGAAAATGATATACAGTGAAAAGAAAGCTATTTCTGATGAAGATTAATCTAGTTTGTATTTCACATCATAAATGATGACACAGAACACCTTGAAGTGAATAAAAGTTACATAAATTTAGCATTTAATCTTTAATATAACAACTGCTTCAGGGTTCATTATTTATCTATACATCACCAGACTAAAATAATCATCCTTTCATATCTCAAATGAAAATGTGAAATTTAAAAATGGAGGCAAAAATATGACAAAGCTTGAAAGCATGGCGGCCGGAGATCTTGTTTTGAGACACACTACCTCATTAAGTGGTCACTGGAAAAGTACAGTATAAGCAGATGTGACTGCAGCAATACAAGCAAAAAAGAGATAGCCTCACACTTTAATATTATCTTTGATAAATATACTTCTGATAAATAAACCATCTACAATCATATGTACAGAAAAAAATGAGTTGAGACACACAGCAAGTCTATATTAAATAAATACAACAAGTACAACATTAGACAGATCAGACTATGCTAAGACAATTAGATTATTATCAATAGTCATTGCAATATTTACATTACATTACAGTTGATGGTATGATTGTGCTTGATAATAACACTACACAGCTACTCAGCTGGGAATGAGTGCACGTAGATTAACTCCAACAGAATATTGTAAAATGATTTGATTTTTGCAGAGTCAGAATAGAGACAGCATATGAGACAAACCCTTAAACATGCACATGACATGTTTTGCAGCCTAACTGATAACAGATACAGTGTTTTTGGATACGAGGGCAGCATTTCGAATTTTCCTTCATCAGCTTCTGAATGAACACACACAAATAAATACATGCTCACAATATACAACCAAACACGCAGACAGATGAAGACACAAACTGCTGTCGTGACGTGCGGATTAACTGTTCATCGACGCCTACTGTACAGTGCTACATGCAACTTGGAGCCCTAGAAGATGGCAAAACACATTCAACATATTCATACTTACATATTCATAATTTTATCTTGCCATGTTAACACACCCGAAGGTAAATTCCCTTTAATGTGATGAACAGAATCTACATGTAGCCTACATGTAAAAATGTATGACATTCCCTTAAATGAATGTATCGGAGTTTGGTTTGTAATCTTGCAAGGAAATACATCTTTATATTTTTAATTTCTTCTGCGATCTACAGTATACAGTGATTGTCATTGAAATCATACAGTATGTAGCACCTGGTTGACATGGAAAGAGATTTTCTAATATTTGTTCATAACATGGTTTGTGTAAATGGAATTTAGTTTGTTGCTGTGTATCCATCCATGTCTTTTTCATTCAGTTCATTTACTGTATGTTCTTCCTACATACTATTTGTGTTTTAAAGCAAAAGTTCAACATTTTGAGAAATACTCTCTCTCGCTCTCTAGTAGAGAGTTAGATGAGAAGATTGATACCACTCATATATGTCTGTTAAATATAAGGCTACAGCCAGCAACCAGTTAGGTTAGCATAGCATGAAGATTGGAGACAGGGGGAAACAACTAGCCTGGCTCTGTCCAAAGCTAAAAATTCCAATCAAAGAGTAAAAGTGACATGTTGTGGTTACGTGCCGGACTATTCCTTGGCCGAGCGTCACCGTCTTGTCGTCACCGTCTGTAAAAGGTGCTGTAGGTAGATTTTGTTATCATTTGACGCAGCCGGGCTAGCTGTGTTCCCCTGTCTCCAATCTTTGTGCTAAGCTAAGCTAACCGGCTGCTGGCTGACAATTTATATGTTACATACAGATATGAGAGTGGTGTCAATCTTCTCATTAACTCTCTGCCAGAAAGCGAATAGCTTATTTCCCAAAAAATTCTGGATTCAATTCAATACACTCAGGGATTTTGCTGCTACAGGTATGACCAGTGGCTTATGGTGCATAATGTCACCAAACTTTAGTTAGATATTGCTGTATAATGGACGTTATTGAGTCAGTTTTCTGAATGAATGACTCTCCTACTTGTGGTTCTATCACACTACATACCAGCATTTACCGTTATCTTGGAAATGTCCCTCAACTCTGACCTCTGACCTTTGTCACAGCATAGATTTTGACTTGTCATAGCAGGAAAAGCACAGGTGTTACTAATAACATTAACGATGGCTCTGTTCTATTCAAGTGTCCCAGTAAGCCATGACAGTGAGACAGTGAGTCAGCACGCACAATACCAGGACCCTGAAGCAGAAGCATCATTCATTTTATTATTTACACCTGTGATTTTCCTTCTGTGACATGTCAAACTGTCTGCTGTGAAAAAGGCCCATGACTGCTGTTCAGCAAGTGTTACGTGGGCTCGCTTTAATGCCAGATTTCTTTCAACCTGCTCTGCTCATTTCCATACACGAAAATGACCTTTTTGTTATTAATTTGCTTGGCTCGTAAATTCTTCAGGGCGCCGTCACCCTTGCAAGATGAGGTAGTACAGTACATTGGCAAAATGCTCAGGTTTTTAACAAGGGAAGACTGTCATAAGATGAGGCTGGAGGACATGAATATAAAAATGGAAAGTTGGTGGAAAAAGTCAAGAGCAAAAGAGTGATGAAAGCAAACCTCAAAGGACAAAAGTGAAAAGAATCTGCAGTACTGACATGCAAATACCTAAAAAAAAAAAAATCCTAAATTACCTAAAATAATAAATAACATTTTGAAAGTGAAAACAAACTTCAATTATTTTACAAAAACACTCCTTCAAATTGACAGATGACAAACACCACCACGCAGCTGGGATTTCTAATGCTGATTTACTGAACCTTAGCTTAGTTCATGCCCCCATTTACTGTATCTGTTACTATGTCTTGAAAAGCGGTTTACAGATGACCATGCAGTTATTCTGACATTTTTGAATTCATCACAACATATTGATCACTGGTTTCTGCTGTCCTGCTGTCTGTGTGGCTCCTCCTGGCTTCAGCCACATGCTGTATCCACCTCGCTGCTCACAAACCTTAACCGGGCACAGTTCAGACACTTTCTCCGTTGCTCCCGCAGTCTGGCAAACTGCAATGAACAAAGTCCACGAAAACCGCTCAGAGACAAGAGAGTGCAGCGGCCGCCCTCCTCACGGCTGCAGAAGCCTAGTGAAAGTTACTGACGTGACACTTGACGTCGTCTAAGCTCAGGACCGTTCCCTGGTCGTTGTTGTTGTTGTGCTTGTGCTTCTTATCAGAGCAGCGACACAGCTTGTACTTTATCACCTGGGAGGATGAAAAACAGAGCACGTCACTACAACAACCTGACATTTTTGGCTCAACAAGTATTGTAGGAAAAGAGAGACAACATGCATGGTTTCTGATTAAGGGTTTTAGAAATACTGACCTCAAGCCTCCACAACGCAGTTTGAAATGTTTCTAATTATTTGTACTTTTCATATTTAATTTATCCACTTAACTCTTCAATTAACCTTTCAATTATATTCTTTATTTCTCAACATGAAGGTGTAAATGCTGTTTCAAAGCCTCTTCCACTGCCAGGAATAAAACTGTGGTGGGAAAATACGTTCTCCTTTTAAAGAATCAGAATCAAAACCAGCTTTATTGGTCAAGTGTGTGTACACAAGCAAGGAACCTGACTCCGGTTTTAAGTTGCTCTCAATGTACTTGAAATACACAGAACAATTCACGGGAAGATAGAAACAGACATACAGCTAATAACAAGGATAAACAAAGCTGAACAAAGATAGGTAAATAAAACTAAACACAGAAATATTATGTACAAGTAGGTGAAAAATAGGGGTATATATATATAAATACATATAAAAAAAGCAACAATGACCAACAGCATGCATTGTTTTTTTTTTTGACCTACTTCTAGTCAAATTTAAACATACTGAAACACCCACATTCCCAGATAAAAATACAGAAGACATGATGTCAGTGTCCTCGATGGTAGCTACAGCTCTGTATCAAGTAAATACTTAGATGCAGCAGGATTATTCTTCTATCTAATCACTTTCCTGGAGAAGCCTCACCTCATAAAGGTAGTCAAATAGCTCCAGGATGGTGAGTATGCTTGCCCCGATAAAAAGTCCCATCTGACCACCAATATCACCTGGAATAAGACAATACAAGCTTATAAAAAACCACATCTGCTGTAAAGACTAGAAACATAAAGTTTATAATGGAACTCAATAAATCTGTACCTAAAAGTCCAGCCACTTCATAAGCCTTCTTCTGTTCAATAGTTTCATAGTTGAGAGCCTCAAAAAAGATGTCCAACACCAGGAGATTCTCCCTGTGGAGAAAAGCAAACAAGTAAAAGAACATTGATATTCCATTTTAGGCAACTTTACTTTAAGTCACTCAATTCGTCATTAATAAGCAGTATATAAACATTTAGTACATGGTTTATAACACACTATAATGTAGTTGAAAGCAGATATAAGTCTTTATTAATGTATTTGTCAACAACAACTATAACTCCTCCTGTGGGCACCCATAAGTGGAGGCTGGTGTTTAAACAGATAATGAATGACAATTAAAATATGTCTTAATATGAGAAGTTATAAAATATCCTTATATCACTACATTATAGTGAGTTATAAACCATGTATTAAATGTTTAAATACTGATCATAAATGCAAAATAAGGAGACTTAAAGTGTTAAAGTGTTACCTCATTTTCAATTTGGTTTGATTAATGAATGTATTATTATTATTATTATTATTATTGTTGTTTTCTTTTTGTTAACACCTTTGCATTATTAGTATGCTCCTTTTTTGTTTTAGTTTTTTCTTTTAAATATTGTCATGAATTAAATATATAATTATGTGACATTTTTTACTTTTACATATGGATTTCTTTTTTTTTTTCCTTTAAAGCAAAAAAGATGTTTAAATTGCAGAAATAAAGCATAAATACGCAATCGTAAACTTAACTTGCGTGCTTTTGCAATAAAGTATGTATAAAAAAGAAATACTTAAGTGCATTAGTTGATACTTGCTTAATATACTGCTCAGATTTGTTGTATTTCTTTGCAAGATATTTAGCAGAGGCCTTGCTGGGGATCTTGACGAAGGACAGCTCTTTGCTGTATCTGGTCATGTTGCACGGCGTCTCGCACACACAGAAATCATTGTCTCTCTCCACCAGGAAATCTGGAGAGAAGAAAACCAGAGCTCAGCATGACCTTTTGAACAGATCTGTGCGGCCGTGGCCTAAAGATGTCATGGGATAATGTGTGTGTGTGTGTGCTTTTTTTTTTTGTATCTGTTCCTTAAAATTCAGACCAGACGTGTACGAAGCATTTTTCTTACCAAGAGCTGGGTCAGCACATTCTTTGTACAGCTCGGGGGTGCAGTAGGGTGCATCGCCTGGAGCCAAAGCAACACACATTCACATTAATTACATTTTCTTTGCTTTCCCTCTTTGAAGCGCCTGCAGTAACCTTCCACTGCAGCATCATTGATGTAACTCTGATACAACATACAGTAAGAGCGGTTTCCTACCAGGCATGTGCACCATGCGACAGTTGCAGTTGTCCACCAGGTAGCGTGTTTCACAGTCAATGCGGCAGGCTGTGATGCTGTAGCTGTCAAAGAAGTCTGAATCCATGGCCGTCACCTTACAGTCTCCCCAGGGTGGGGGGAGATATATCAGCTGCAACAACCACACATCACTTATTATACACAAGCATTAGACTGATTACTTTTTAGTAAGTATATTATGTATGTCCACATGCATCAAAACAGGATGCTGCCACTTATAGAAGAATAAATCATGCAATTAAACAGCTGCTTTTTGTCACTGGTCACCTGGACTCCTTCGTTCAGGGTTATAAGCCTTCTCGTTCACTACGATCTGCAAATGAATGGCGACTAGTCCTACTGATACCGCAAGGCAGAAACACTCAATCCAAACTCTTCTCCTATACAGTCCCTCGAGTTACCAAACTGGATTTGGCTGTCAAAATCCCTTCCTGTCTTCAAACATCTCTTGAAGACCTTCCTTCTCTTCCAAGAGTACTCACCTAATATGCTCTCTCTCTCTCTAAAAACATTGTCACAAATTGTCACTTATATGTTATTTCATGCACTTGCAAGCCGTGGAACGTGGAGTGTTGAGGCACCTTTTCTTGAAGGCTTCTCATTGATCTACTGTGGCTTGGATTGTGCCTCATTTGTACGTCACTTTGGACAAAAGCGTCAAATGAATAAATGTCTGTGGTTTGAAGTGGGTGGGTCTCAGTTGGAAAAAAGGTGATGTAATTTATGTCCTTTATCAGAATTCAGTATTTGAATCAAAATATGATGAATGTATTGCTGCTCATGTTACCAGGCCACTGTCAATCAAAACTGATCAAAACCCACCCACGCAGTCCTGATGAAGCAAATTAGCTTAATTTTTGAGTGTTAAACTCTTAATGAATAATAACTAAGGATGCTTTTTTCCTAACTAACTTTGAGTGTTGCTTATTTAGTCATTTAGAGGCTTAGAGAAAAAAAAACAAGATTTCAGGGGCTTCAACAAATGCCACATGTATAAAGAAGATCAAAGTGCTGCAGTTTGTACCCTCTGTTCCTGGCAGGAAACAAACGTCTGAAACCCGGGTGCCACGCCGAACCCGAGCTGGTCAATGAAGGACGGCTCATCCTGACTGTGGATCTGAACTTTGACACCAGCTTCAAATGACGTCTCATCTGCAGGAAGTCAAAGGACGTGGGAACACAAGCAACGCACCATGAAAATGTGTTTCACTAATGAGTCCAGACACGTAGAAGAGGTTGTGTCTCTGAGTTTCACACTCCGAGGTATTAACACTAGCACACAAACCAACCACACACACCTGCCCACACACACTGTTAAGAGTGTGACAGATAACCACATCTGCCAGCTGCTGAATGAAGTGAATGATGTCCCCCTCACCTGTTTCTCCCCAGATAGGC
Source organism: Macquaria ambigua (assembly GCA_008360985.2). Lineage (NCBI taxonomy): Eukaryota > Metazoa > Chordata > Actinopteri > Centrarchiformes > Percichthyidae > Macquaria > Macquaria ambigua. Next base: position 89,149 of record VMKM01001830.1, read on the forward strand.
AGGTACTCATCCTGCTGAATGTCCAGCATGACCTCGAGTCCATTACCCATACCTCCCTTGGTGGTGATGAGCGGAGGGTGTCCATCATCGCCGGCGTTGAAGGTGTAACACTTCCCGTAGCGAGTGAAGACCTGAGAGACACATGGGAGAGATTTATTTTAATCACATAGCTCTGCAAAATTGAAAAAAAAATTCTTAACAATGCTTTTCCACTGGGGGTCAGTGTTTGACTCAATATCTGATGTGTTTGTGTGTGTGTGTGTGTGTGTCTGCGCTTGAACATGTGTGTAAACGACAGAGATAGTATGAGAGAAAAGGATCATGTTTGACAGAAAGATAAAAGAGGCGATACAAAGAGAGTGGAAGAGTAGAAGAGAGAAGAGGGAAAGGGAGGTCTTCCCGTTGGTTTGTGGGTTACACAATCAACCCAGTGAGGTGATGGAGACTGGCAGACTGGTGATTTAACATTCCCTCTCATGCTCTTTATGGCACTTATAATGGACCTGATGTTACCATGGAGACCAAGCATCCCAGCCAGGAAGATTGTAGCCTTAATTTTTAAAGAAAGCCAAGACGCAGATGTTAGATTGAAGCTGTGTGAGATATCAGCAAAAGCCCATATGACATGTTTAAACAGCCATGAGCGCGCAATAGTAAATACATGGAAACGTATCAATATGAAGCTTTCTTTGGCGAAGAGTTAATCTTGCATTAGAGCGTTTAGTGTCATATGAGTCACATGGAGAATGAGTGAGAGAGTGGGAGAGCAGGGAGCAACGGAGAGCAGGGATGCAAAGTGAAAGAGACAGAGAGAGGGAGAGAGAGAGAGAGGGAGTTTAGCTGCTAACGCTCGGAGCAGGCTATTGTTCAGTGTTATGGCACAGAATGACATATCTATGATTAGAAAGAACAAACCAACCAAGTAATTGTTGAGAAAGAGTTTGGGTCCTGCCAAGGGCAGTTTAAACATTTCGGCCATCTATCAAGCCAGCAAGAGACTGCTGGTTGCAGCAACAGATATCAATCTATCAATCTGAGTGGGGGAAAAACATTGAGCGCTATCAAGAAAGGCAAATGAAAGGCACGGCAAGCAACAAACAATATGTGTGCACACATTTAGACTCATACTGACAAACCTGAAGGAAATGCTTCTTTGAGATTAAATGTTTGTTTCACGTGTTTCACGAGACAGAGTCTACAGCTAAGCTAGCAGCTCTATGAGGCTGTACCTAAGGCGCCAGTATACTTCATCAGAACTGCTTGTCGGATGGTCGATTAGGTTTGGAAACGCCATCCCCTCACACCTTTCCGATGTCAGAATTTGACGGGTGCTGTGTCTGACCATCTTTGTAACTTTCCAAAACCAACAATCCAACATTCACACCTACTTGGCCAGCTGCACAGAGGTGAGAAAGCAACCAGAGTGTGAACTTTCATTTGTTTCATATTATATTTCTGTCATTTTTTATGTGAACGACCGAGTGCAACACTGTAAATCCCTTCCAGGAGAGACTGTCTGAAAGAAACCCACTATTTAAACAAAATCACGCCTCCACTCTCCCTTATTACGGCTGGCTATAAACACTTCTGTGTCGTATGAACAAGTTCTGTTCAAGCATAATCCGACCCTTAGGCGCAGTGGTGCTTTAGCTAAATGCTAACATCAGTGTGCTAACATCCTCACAATGCTGACATGCTGATGTTTAGGTGTAATGTTTACCACGTTCACCATCTTAGCTTGGCATGCTAATAGCTGATTTGCACTAAACACAAAGTTCAGCTGAGGTTATTTGGTTATAAACCAAAGTGTTGGACAAAGTCAGGGGTCACCAAAAGGACTACATTTTGTGTACCAAATTTCATGGCAATCCATCCAATAGTTATTGAGATATTTAACTCAAAACCCCAAATGTGAACCTCATGGTGGCGCTAGAGGAAAGCAAAGTCATTAGAATTTATCCTCTGGGGACATTGAATGTCTGCACAAAATGTTGTGCTAATCCCTGTGGGTGATGTAGAGATATTTCACAGAATAAGTGAAAACAAGATTAAAACAATCACAGGATCACCAAATCCACTAGGAATCATGAATGTATGTACAAAACCTGGACCGACCGACCAACAGACCAACATTGCCATCCCCTAGAGCTAAGCAGCTAGCGTGGCTAAAAATCATCCAGTAAACACAGCCTTGGTCAAACTCCCCAATCTTTCTTTTCCTATCTACTTTCATCAACCTGCTGCAGGTGGCCTTCACTGCACAATCATTCCCACTTATTGATCACAGAGTCTGTAAACCCTGCTGGCTAGTTGAACATCTGTTAGAAGTGACCCAGCTGTCAGAAAGGCTTTGCCCTTTCTCTACAAAGGAAAGCACACAAATGTGTCAGATCATACAGTGGCTGCACTTCATAAATAAATCAATCATTACATAAGCGTTAAACCCATGTATGACGGGTGCATGATGTTCACCAGCGTCTTGATCGATACAACATCAACTATTCAACAAGAGGCAGAGAACAAGTGTTACCTGACATCACCTCACTTCTGTGTGACAGAGGTGGACAGAATAAACACATCAAACATGTATAATGCACAAAGGCTGCACGGCATGCCTGCTTGTTATGATGAATGAATAAATTATTGTGCACATATGAAAAAGGGTTTTCTGCAGCAGAAATCATATGGAACATGAGGGAAGATAAGTGTTGTGACAAAGAGAAAGTCTGACTTCTGAAAGTGAAAGTTCAGTTTACTTGATAATTGTGACATGTGCACGCTTTTAACCCTCTTTTGCCAATATTAAGGTACTTCAAAAAACGAATCAATCCTTTTTTCCACAGAATTTAATGCATTACTTACTGGCTGCAGTTTACACAGGCTATAATCTGCAGAACTCTGTGATCAATAAAGCTGTCACTCACACGCAATTTCTCATGTATTGAAAAGCACTCAACAGAGCTCTGCTGTAATTAATCATTATGCACATAATTATGCATATCTGTTTTTAGAGCCGCATCAGATTGTGAAAGAATCTCGACATCACAAATCCATGCACTTTCCCATCCATTTGCGAGGTCTTCAGTCTTGCAATCTGTGAGCTGCTAAAAGATGCCTCAGCAGGGTAAAATAATCCATTAGTGCTCTGTTGTTTTACGAGAGTGTTTTCAAAGACTCTAAAACCGTCTCGGTTAAGTGCCAACACTTTCACTGTTATTATGCTGTACGCTTAAACAGCTATCACTGGGAAAATGCTATTTAAATGCAACAGCGAGCAGACAGCAGCCCACGGTGACCAGCACTAAAACACATCCACATGTGTTACATCCTATTGTGCAGCTGGACTGTAATCCAACAGTGATTTCAGTTGACCTGGAAAAACTATACTGGTGAACCTTCACACATGAATTAACTTCATGAAATTAAATAAAGGGATTAATATTAATAAGACTAAGAGTCTACAGCCACGCTAGCGGCTCTGTGAGGCTGTACTTAGACACAGTGGTGCTTTAAATAAATGCTAATGACACACAATGACAATGCTAAAATGCAAATGTTTAACAGGTAATGTTTACTGTGTTCACCATCGTAGCTTAGCATGCTAGGTTTTCATAATGATCACTAAACACAAAGTACAGCTAAAGTATTGGACACATTCAAAGTTTGACCTGATGATGGTGTTGGAAAGTTTAAGACACAGTGACATGAAAAATACATTTCCCAAATTCTAATCCTGTGTGTCCTTGTTAAAATGTTAATTTATTTCTTGTTACAAGCTAAATGTGTCTTCTTTTTTTGAGTATTTTATATCAAAATCTCCCTCTCTTTTCTCTTCCTTTAAAACTTCACTTGATCATTAGATAGTTGGTAGCCAGCAGAGCAATATCATTAGGAGCTGTGTGTTTGGATTTCTGCTAATAAAAACTTTGTTTTTTCCCCCCAAAGTGGTTAAGGGCTAATTTCACTTAACCCTTATCTTCCTCCCCCGATCTAACATGGGTGAGGAAGGTGAACAGTCCTCTACAGCTCCGTATCGCACCGTATTCCCATGTTTGAATGTCTGTACCAAATCTTTATGGCAATCCATCCAATGGAGAAATTTCACTTAAAACCAAAAATGTCAACATCATGATGGCTCTACGGAAAAACCAGTTAATCACCAAAGTCATTAGGCTACATCGTCTGGGAACCTGTCTGTACAAAATGTCAAAGAAATCCATCCAATAGTTGTTAAGATGTTTCAGTCTGGACCAAAGTGGTGGACTGACCAGTTCCTCAGAGCCACGCTGCTAGCATGGCTGAACCCTCCTGCATGATTATTCAGATAGCCTACTGTGTGTGTTCAAACCAAAAGAAATCAGCCAACAAATCCAGCGTATACTGGTGCGGTCTATGACGGTGACTGATTACAATTTACACTCTTTGCGAAGGCTGATCTTGGAGTCTGATCACTAATGTTTGCAGCACAGAGGTAAAAATAATTCAGGAGTAAAAGCATCAAAGCCAAAGCATCTCCCTCCTCTGTTTGGTTCTGAATGAATAGCTGACTCACCACTCTAATAACTTAGTCTTGGGTAGAACAGAGAGCCACTCCAGAGAAAATAAACTGGGTAGGGGATTGAAAGCCAGAGGCAGAGTGGAGTTTGTGTTTGTGTGTAATAATGATGCCCCGAACATGGAGTCAAACCCTGAGTCACTGGATGTCAAAATAAGGAAGCCAAGATGAGAGGCAAACAAGAATAGGTAGACGTGAACTGCAGGGCTCCTCGGGGAGTATGGATAACTAAAAGGCTTCATACAGAAGCTCTTTCTTAATTAGAGAGAGAAGACCAAAGGCCGTCTTGCACTGACAAAACACTACTGAGACGGCTGCATGAATATCTGCCATCTTTGTGCCTGTAGTTTCAAAATGGTCAGAAAAGTGAAAACCTACAAGTGCCTGCTTTACATTTATATTTATATTTTATTTATATTTTTAGTCACATTAGCAGCGTAGCTCTAGGGATGGCTGTTGGACTCTCGGACTATCAATCCACCACTTTGGCCTGGAGTTAAATATCTAAACAACTATTGGATAAAACATTCATTGTTGCCAGAGGATGAAGCCTAATGTTGTTGGTGATCCCGACTTTTCCTCTAGCACCAACTCAAAATCTGTTTTTTTACTTGTCCAGTGAAATATCTCTACATCGACTCGATAGATTGGCACAAAAATTTGTACAGACATTCAGGGTTCGGAGACGATGAATCCTTTGGTGACCCCTGACTTTTTCTCTAACGCCACCATCAGGTTGACATTTTTGGTTTTCATTGAAATATCTCAACAACTATTGGATGGATTACTGTGCAATTTGGTTCAGACATTCATGGTCCCCAGAGAATAAATTGTAATAACTTTGATCCCTTGACTTTTCATCTGCCACCATCATCAGATCAAAATTTCAGTGTGTCGAATACTTTGGTTTATGACCAAATACCTGCAGAAATAACGACATTCTTTGTTTTTAGTGCTAACTTGCAAATGTTAACATGGTAACACACTAAACTAAAATGGTGAACATGGTAATGATTACACTTGCTAAACATCAACATGTTAGCATTGTCATTATGAGCATGTTAGCATGCTAACATTAGCATTTAGTTCAAAGCACCTCTATGCGTAAAACGTCATGCCCTGGCCATCCGAATGGCCACAACGCTAGCTAACTAAAAAGGCTCGGAAATGTCCTAAAACAGCTGGGCACTGTAGTTTTTAACAAACGTACCCAAACCGGAGTAAAGAGTGTATTTGTTGGGGATTATTTTCAGGAGTTGACTATATCAGGATTTCTCTACACGGGAATACTTGTTAGTGGAATCAATTCTGGTCTTTTCATGGGATTTGGTGACATAAGAAAAATATAGAATAACTCCCAATTTACCCTTTGAATATTTGACCAGTGCTCTGCAGAACTGTAAAGAGGCTGAACCATTGTATTTTTTTCTGAAGGTCAACTCAGAATAATGAGTGAGAATTGATCATGCAAATCAAGACCGTCATGTCCAGTGCATTGACTGCTGGATGACACCTTGGGGCGGTGCGGGCTGTAGGGCAGGGCCGTGTAATGATCACCTAATCGGTTCGGACGGCCAGTCCTCCTGACGTTATTGACAATAGAGGAGAAAAAAGGGGAAAGGAGCTGTTAGCCAAACCTTTTCAATGCTTGAGGGAAATGAGTGTATATCTGAAATCACTTTAAATGTCAGAATTTAATATTTCTTAGAAACCATCATCACCTTACCTGCTGCTTTAAAGATGAAATATCACAAAAACCTCCTCCACTGTTGTGAGGGGAATCTTCATCTATCATATTTGGGATTTTAACCACCAGCTCCCACACAATGAAAATATTTCTTTCCCTCCTACATTTCCTTCCTCCCTGGTCTGCATCTCTCTTCCCTCGTTCCCTTGCATCTCCTGAACTATGATGTTCTTTCCCCTGTGGACTCCTCTCCATCTCCTGCCGCACTTCCCCACCCGCCCCTGCTTCATTTGATGAATATTTCACAGGCCAGTAGAGACAGTCCTCCTCCTCTCTCATCCTATTCCCAGACACCGTCCGGGCTCTCAGTACCTATCACCTTCAGAGATGATAGCATCATATCGCAGAGTAAGGGGCACCTCAGGAGACCGGAGGAGAGCGGGGAGCATATCATATGAAGAAAAATGGAAGTGTGCATTCACTTGAGTTACTATAGCCTATATATGCCTCAGTGTGCTGCCTCTATCAAAAATCAGGACTGTGCTGACCTTAATACTATCACAGCATGACAAGAGTGAATTAGAGATACGGGCTAAATCAGGCAGGCATTATAATACAAGACCACAACATGCAGCAGGTGAGAAGAGGTTGTTAATAGCCTATGTGGATGCATTATGATACTGTCTAGTGGTGGAAGAGGTACTCAGATACTTTACCTACAAATACTCCATTATAAGTAAAAGTCCTGCATTCACAATCCTGCTTAAGTAAAAGTACAAAAGTATTAACAGCAAAATGTACTTTTAAGGATCAAAAGTAAAATTATTCATTCTGCAGAAAAATGGTCCCTGTGACTGATATATTACTACAGGTATGTATTACATTATTAGATTAATACTCATGCATTAATGTGTAAGCAGTATTTTACTGTTGAGGTGGACTTAATTTTTATTACTTTATATACTGTTAGGGGTCAGGCACCTCCAAAGGGTCACAAGATAAATTTGAGGGCTTGTGAGATGATTATGATGTGGTAGGAAAGAAGGAGAAAAAACATAGTTCTGTTACACAAATCTGTTTTTTCTTTAAAAACTTACTTATTTGTGAAATATTGTCTCTTTGGTTGAACTATTAACAACTCATAGACATCTGAAACATGACAAGGGGACCCAAACTAGACACTGCTTTATTGTAAGTGATCACAAGCCAAAAAGGTTGGGAATCACTGGTTTAATCTCTAACGAAGTATTGTAATTTATAAAATGTTCATTCGTTTTTTTTATGTAAAATGTAAATCTGAAAAGTAACTAGTAACTTCAACTGTCGAATAAATGCAGTGGAGCAAAAAGTAGGATGTTTCAATCTGAAATGTAGTGGTGTGTAGAAGTAATACAGTATCAGAAAATGGAAATACAACTACCTGAAAATTGTACTTAGGTACAGTACTTGAGTAAATAAATAGTAGTTATAGTAGTTCATATAGTAGTTCATTTTCACCCCTGTGAAGAGAGCAGGTGTCTTCGGCTTTAACACTACATATTGTTGTCTAGCCTATATATGTTTGCCCTGTAGAGGGGATGCCGTAACTGCAGTAAATGTACATTACATGTTTAGAACTTCTGATATTGTGGAGAATACCTCTTTCCAGAAATTGGCAAATGATTTTCCAACTCTTTAAAAGACATTAGTTACAACTTATAACCCGTTTAGAGCTGAAACGGTTTGTCGATAAATCAGTTAGTCAATCATCAGAAAAGTCTAAGGCAGCTATTTTGATAAACAATTAATTGTTTAAGCAAAAATGCCAAACCTTCTCTAGTTCTAGCCTCTCAAATGTGAATATTTGCTGGTTTTCTTTAGTCTTCTGTGATAGTAAATTCAACATCTCTGGGTTTTAGACAGTTGGTAGGACAAAACAAGACATTTAAAGATGTCACCTTTGGCTCTGGGAAACTGTGATGGCAATTATTCACAATTTTTGGCATTTTATAGACCAAATGATTGATTAATAAATCAAAAACATAATAGAAGAATCAACCATGAAAAGTGGCACCAACTTTTCATATCATTTACATGGATGTGGCACACTGGGATCCAGATCAGCAGAGAATAAAAGAGAGACCCTTCCTGATGAAAACAGAGGAGATTCACAACAAAACAACATAATAGCTGATCAAGCGGAGGCAGCAGAGCCCGCAGGCCATGGTCTGTCTCTGAGAACTACTAATTGTTGGTTTAATGCAATCCCTCGTCTCTGTGGTGGATGGACTTGCAGTGGCACCACACATTGAGAGGAAATAACACCCTGAGGGAAGGTTCCCTGTAATTCCTCCCACCTATGTCTGATATTCACCGAAATAAAGAGAGAGGGAATGTTTTGTTGAAAGGTATGTTGAATAACTTCTGAAAAATCACACTTTCATATTCTTCCAGTGCAGAATCCTCTTGGTAAATAATGGGAATGGTCTTGTGAATTTGGATTGGAGACATAAATGTCGTAGAATTGGCAGTCCACGTTCATTCAGAGCTGTTCAATTTTCTATAGAGGCTCTTGCAGTTAGCAGACACCCTCTTATTCTCCCCCAAGTGAGCAGAAGTCGAGTGGAGTGAGATGGTAAATGGCTGCTTGGAGGACTAAGACATTCACTATCAGCCAGGGATGTGATGCAGTTATACAGTACATTTTTATGATATAATTATATTAAATTAAATACGTATATGGCAGCTTAAAAGTACTTGCACTGCTTGCAAATTGCGACATGCAACATTAATCTCAGCATTGTCACCCCCCCCCCCTCCTTCTTCTCTCTGCATCCCAAACCTTGATATGCAGCAGATCCATATGGGATGTTGCAATATCCTCTGCCTGCCTTGTCCCTGCCTGTCTCAATCATCACGTCGCCTACAAATCTCCTGCCTGCCCACTTGTGCGGGCCATGTGCAGAACCCACGCTCGCTATCTGCTGTGAGAGAAATACCAGGCAGGCAGAAAGGCCATCACAGCAGTAGCTAGCTTTGCTATAACTCCAGTGTGCGCCGCCCTCACGTCACGCACAGCTGAGTAAACATCGAGGGATAAACAGCCCCGGGCCCAGTTAGAGGGGCAGAGGCCTTATTACAGCTGAGGGCACTTTAAGTGGCAGACAGCAGGGTTAACTAGGATTAAATCCTCATGTGTCAAGTGGAAAGGCAGTGTTTTACAATATCTGTCTATCTAGCAATACATTAAAATAGAGTTTAAAAATAGAGTCAACAATGAAGTGACATAGCATCATATGAAGAATGAATATGAGAAATGATAACATGAATTTGAGCCTGAACACGAACATACAATGAGCATGAGTGACATGACAGTGAACATGAAATTTGAACATGAAATGGAGGTTATACAGGATGACTGCTGGCCCAGGGGCCAGAAGAAGAAATTGTAATAAACCAGACCTGATATTGTGGCTAAGGAAGGTCCATGTAAAGGAGTCTGACAGCCTGAGGGAAGAAACCTCTCCTCAGCTTCTTTGAGCTTGCTGTCAGACTGCAGTAGTGCCTCCCTGACAACAGCAGAGGGACGAGGCCATTGTTGGGATGTCTGGTGTTCCTAACAATTTTTTCTTGCTTTTGTTCTGTAATGTTTGCAGTAAATGTCCTCCAGTTTGGGTACTGCACCAGCCTCCTCCTCCTTTCGACATGAAGTAGCAGCGTCTCTACTCCGAGCTGCCTTCGGGTGTCTGAGCTCCTTACCCTATCCTATCCTATCTCTAAGGGTGAGCCCAGCCACCCTATGGAAGAAACTCATTTCACCTTTTTAATCTGACATCTGTGGTGGATGTGGTGGTGTCACATCATATGACCACCTCAAAAATATAGGACGTGTGTTCCCAGATTAGATAAATGAATAGTAGGCTGTGTGAACCAGTCAGAACCAAGACTTTTGACTTGTGTTTACTATAGCCAGCAATAGCAACTGGAAGTTCAGTTCAGTTCAATTCAGTTTTATTTATATAGCGCCATATGACAACAAGGTTATCTCAGGGCACTTTTTCATATAGAGCAGGTCTAGACCGACTCTTTATATTTACAGAGACCCAACAATTCCCACCATGAGCAAGCACTCAGTTGACAGTGGCAAGTGGCAGTGGCTCCCTTTAAAGGAGTTTAAGTTCGGAAATGGAACAAACAAAAAAGAGGTCAATTAAACCAAACATGCTTTACCACGGTAACCACGGGTGTCGCCAAATCAACCAGGACTGAAATAATTTCTATGCTTTTGTTGCAAGTCTTTGTGACAAATATATCATATAATGTATATATTATTTTATCATTAGGCTTGTTGCCACCAGATTTCTTATTGACTCACATATACTCTATAGCATCCATCTATCCATCTATCTGTTGCTATATTGCAGTCGTCTAAGCAAACTAACTATACTGTATACCACAGCCCATATGGGTCTCTATGAATTGTATCTGAGTGGAGCCTAATAATGACGGGTCATTTCGGGTGACTTTAAATTCGTCTCCAGAGTCAGATGATTGCGCGTCCGCCTAGACAAAACGTTAGCTCTGAATTACGCTTGATAAGCTGTAATAGCTGGTGATGATATACTTATGGCTTACAATGGGTAAGTGTTTATAGGTAGGTACAGTATGTGTGTTTGTATATGTCAGTCAGTCCGTCTATGTCTGTATATGTGTGATCATTTGAATATTTAAATTTGTGTGGACGTCTCCTCGGTGCATGTCTAATAATATGCATTGTATAACAATGAGCCGTAATCACCTTCCAGCAGGATGGAGGAAAATTCATTTAGGAAAGCCAAAAGGCTGTCACTGAGCATTTCACCTGACACCTGACTTGAACTCAGTAATGGCCCCAGAAGGCTCTCGAAATTGCATGTTTCACTTTGCACATTCATCCTGGCTTTTCTCATAATTTGCACTGACTTAAATCGATACCGTCTTGACCCGCTTAATGAAATTGTGTATCATGCTTAAGTTAGTTTTAATTACTTTTTCTATGTCATCTGAAGTAGACAAAATAAATTAAATCTAATCAGATTTACAAGAGTCCACGACCACTTTCCTCACAGCGTTGCTAAGGCGCAGTGATGGCATTGTGCTCCTGATGTGTGCTGTGGATGCTGTGCAACAGTCAAACAGCTTCCTAGGAAAAAGCCACATAAATAAGTAAAACACAGTATGTTCCATGGTGAGATGAAGACTGTGAGTAAGTAAGTATGGACATATGGTAATATGTCAGACAGTAACAGTACACATACATGCACAGATGCACAATGGGGATATGCTGACGAATGATGCGTGACATACATGCATCTCCATTCCCTCTGGACGACCCTCGTAAAACACACACACACACACACACACACTCCAGTTGCACAATAGAATACTCATAGATTTATTTTAGGAATAGCTCCATGATTCAACATCTGAGTGGCTGTAATAAAGCAGCTGAGCTCCTCAGGGGGGATGAGTTAGGACCAGCTCGTAGAGTAGATCTGCCCCACAATGGAAACTGGACAGCAGGATGAGTCATTGCAGCCAGCCCCAAGATTTTATTTACCGCCCAATTTGAAATGTATCCCTACAGAGGAGAAGGAGGAAGCCATCGCCCTCATTAGTAAGAAAACATCAAAAGACAGATAGAGGCGCTGCTGGAGCACACTCTCCTGCTGGAGAAGAGCACCTTTCTGCTTCTGTGCAGCTAACAAACCCCTCTTTCATCAACTGTCTTTCATTTTGCTATTCCCAAAATACCACCCAGCAAAGGTGGGACAAACCTCAATTAATGAATGCATTCATTACAGGGACTCCTGTCACTTTTTGGTGCAGTTTAGAGGGCGGGAAAGCTGTCAGGAGGGAAAAAAGGCCCTGCAGCTCTTCCCCTGGAGTGAACCTCCTCCGTGTGACAAATTTCACACTCTGCTGAGAGAAATCCGCTGAGGCTTTAGATTTCCCAGCCTGTCACATGCTGTTGCTGAATACCAAGAGATTAATTCATTTCGCAGATGGAGCATGTAAGCAACTCCGACTCTCAAACACGCAGCGTTCACGCCGTCACTACCTGCCCGATCTCAAAGCGACAACAAGGGAAGATTCAAGCTGGGAGGCAAGATAACAGACAGCACACACACACACACATAGAGGTCAACATGTCGAACTAAATATCCTGTTTGTCAAATGAATCCTGTATAATATACAGTAGATTTCAGGGCCACAATATGTTGGTCAGACTAATTTAACAGCGTCAAGGTATAATTAAATTAATGAAAAATGCTTTAAAGCGACTATAATCAGTATTTTTATAATAACAATGTATCAAATGACAATGTGAAAGGGGTCCTCGTAGAGATGAAGCAACAGAGCATTATCACCCGAATCTGCAGCTCCCCTCTGCTTTACGGAGCTTTATAGCAAGTTTCCGCTCAATAACACCAACTACAACCGCAGCAATTTAGGCCCTCTGGCCTCAGGGGGCAGTAATGAGCCCATTACACGAAACACGACTCCAAATGAACGATAATTTTGCTCCGTAACGGCTGGATGTGTAAGCAACAGTTTGCTAACAGGTTCGACATATAATATCATATCTTAAAAGTTATAATATAATGTTGCGTTCATAACTTGTTCAGCTGTCCCCAAGTGGCCAAAAAAAAATGTTATTGTAGGTTTAAATGTACTATTTTTAATACTTTATTGCAGTGGCAGCCTTCATCAAACAGCATATAACTAGGTGCCCTGTCTCTTGTGAGTCCTCCATCAATTAAATAACAGAGCCATTAACAGAGCCATTAAAAACATCATGCTTTTCACAGAAGCAGAGCTCAGGCAGCGGTCAAACTATATTAGAAGATACGTTTTAAAAGTCTTTGGATGATTGTTTCTTCTTCCAGTAGCTTACATGTACACACCCTCTGGTCAGCTATGATTTGTTTTTGCTAATTCTCTTTTGGAGAAACTGAAAGAAAATATGTTTCACTGTATGACTTTCAAGAGGAATGAGCCGTCGTTCAGCCATTCGTTTTTGTGCTGTGCAGTGTTTCAAAGAATCAGTCCTTTTTTATTTGCCTCATGCTGCGTGTGTTTCTTTGGTTGGTTGGATGGATGTGAGTGTGTATGTCAGGAGGGCAGGAGGGTTGGTGTGTTTACTGTGAGGACTCTGAACAAGCTCAGTGAAATAAACACTCAGAGCGCTGGACTCGGCCACCCTGCTGTGTACGGTCAGAGAGAAAAGGACAGCAGGCACACACACACACACACACACACACACACACACACACACACACACATTTAAAGTCCAACTGAAATCACATTTATTCATCTTTTTTTTTGCCAGTCAAATAATGTCAACATGTTTTAAAAAATGTATTGTTAATAGTTTTTTATTATTAAAAGGAAGAAAAAAAGGTTGTTGGGGAAATATCAGAAATGCTTCTTTTTCCTCTCAGCTCACCGTTGGGGCGTGTCGGTGTCTGTGTTTGATTGACAGCAGCTGGCAGGCTGAGCGCCAGTACTGGCGACAGGGGAACGAGAGACAAAGTAAACAAGCTTGCACTGTAGCTTTCAAGCCATGGGCAGAGAGTGTGTTGTTAGTGGTACTGAAGAGCGAGGACCACACCAGCATCTACACAGACTGAAGCAACATTTGCAGGTATGTGTTTCAAAGTGTCTGTGTGTGTGTGTGTGTGTGTGTGTGTGTGTGGTATATATTTGTTGTGATGCTTGTGTCATTGCCTGCTGTCCTTTTCTTTCTGTCTCTGTTATTTTGTCTTTTAACTTCCTGTCTACACCAGAAGTGGGAATCTGTGTAGCCTGACATTTGCTGCTTGCGATCACCTTGCACCGCCGCCTACATTTCAGCAATTCAGTTCACTTGGTGAAGAATTTCACCATAGAAATAGTTACTGCAACATAATGTGAGCTAGCTGAGCTTGTTGTAAGCTAGTTAGCGCTTTTACTTCTATTGCCTTTTTAATCTGATATCTGTGGTGGATGTGGTGGTGTGAGGCTATGTGACCTCCTCACAGGACATGTGAGTTACAGAGCAGATATGTTTGCTGTAGCAGACAAAAAGTATGCAATTTAAAGAAGCACAACCAGTTTCATACAGATAGAAGGCCGTGCTTTCGGGCTAACAATTGCATGTGCGCTGTCAAATCAGTCACAAAGTAAGTCAAAATAGTTGGTGACGGCTGGTGGCTTAAAGTTGGAAGCCCTCATGTGAAAGTCACACTAACAAGACAGGGAGTTAAAAAAACCCCCACTGCGGATGTATGTGTGAAAGACTGAGTGCAAAATGAAATGGCAGAACTATCTGGGCCCATTTGCAAAACATTCAAAAGTAATTGGAAGCTTTTGAAAAAAAGGAAAAGCATTTCAAACAATATTTCACGCTACCAGTAAATGACGGAGGGGAGCAATTATAAACAGAGGCATACCAATCTGTGACAAATGGATATGAAATTGATTTGCATCTGCAAACGATTGGCTTTTATAAATTATTTGTCCAGATTTTTCTCTCTAGAATGGCTATTATGGATTTCAATTCTTTTCTTATCAGTTACAAATGGTGGATAAAAAAATGCTTTCGGCTGTGGTGCTTTTCTTTTCTCATCTTTACCGGGAACTGGTTCATTTTCGCAATGTTTTAGTGTCTGTGAAAGTTGAAGGTCAGGTCTGTAACAGGAGGTTGCCATGGTGACCTTAAAAAAGGGATAGCGGGAGGCTAACAGCTCGTTTAGACAGAGATACACTGTAACACAAAGCACACAGATCCTACTTCAGGTGTCTTCTACAGACTTGTGAGAGTGCGTCTGTGTGTTTATTTGTTCATTTTCTGTGAGTAAAGATGTTTTCAAGGTATCCTACAAGGACAGGAAAGAAAAGAAAAACAAATACTGCAGTCATTTTCCTTGTCTGGAGGAACAGCCCAGGTCTGAGGCGCAGCTAATGAGAGGCATCATTCAAGGCGATGGCATCTTTTTATTGAAATACACGATGCAATCAAATGATGACTTGATGAGCGCCTCGCTGCTGCACAAATCAGAGAGAACGGCAAAACACACAGCACCCTTCCCAGAGCAGCATCTGCATATTGACATTTTGCAACCGCATGTGAAAGTCCAACTAAGCTGAGGCACGTTTGAAATAGAGGAGAAGCTATTACTGAAAACAGCAGGATCCAATAGCGAGACGGTTAATGCCAGCAGCGTGAAAACCAGCTCAGTACTGCCGAGGATTGGATGGGTTCTCTTGAGGGTAAAGGAGGAAGAAAGCAGAGAGATTTCAGACACATATTAGTCGTTGTCCATCAGTGATTTTATAGGCCTGGCAGGGCTCTACGCTGACTTTTTTCCCAAGGAGTACATGTGCTGAATGAAAGAATTTAGGAGAACAGTGAAAAATGTAAAAGTACACAGAGTTTATTAACAAACAGTGTATTACATACATATTTATACCGCGTGTGTACGTGCGTTTGTGCATGCTCCTTCTCCTTGTGTGCACTTATGATGTGAAAACCAGGGAAGGACTATGGAAGTGGAAGACCCTACTATCTAGTGAAGGAGTGAAAACACTCATCACAGAAATCTACTGTGATTGGCACATTGCAGCTTGTTGAATGTGGGACCATGTAAAAAAAGTTACTGAACAATATTTATAACAATAACTTTAGTAAAACAGAACAAGGGGGATGTGTTGCTCTTAGGAGGAGGCTGGTTAGAAGGAGCACATATTGGCACAATGGCACTGGCTAAATCTACATCTGTCCACTGCAGATGCATTATCCACAACCTGGATGAGTAACTAGTATAAATGTGTGTATTAGAATAATATTATAACATTAAATAAATAGTATAATGGATATAGTATCATGTTAGTATAATATTAATATATTAATTATATAATGTTAGTATATTAATTATAATTTCATAAAATAGTATACTATAGGCCTATAACCTACCACTAGTATAATATTATTTCCAGTTGGACAATATAGCAGTTTAAAAAATACATAACAAACATTTATAATTTTTGTAGGTTTTGTTCCTTCATTAAATCCTTGTGCAAGAAAAATCTACATTGTGCTAAGCAATACTAACTTGTCAATAATCAGAACCATTCATGCATAACAACGAGTTCAACATTTCCAAAGTTTGCTGTAGCACATCAACCTTTTTTAATTGCCCCGCCACATCCAGGCTGTGATTGGTCGGTTCACAAAAAGTGACATTGCCGAGCGCATCGACTTTATGAAAAGCTAAACATGTTTCTGGCTCCTTGAGTCGTACATACAGTATATCCTTAACTGCTGTTCACTTTTACCACATTGACATTCTGTGAGCAGCTGTGCACAGTGTCCTTGTTATGTGTACATCTAAACCCTCCAGCCCAGCTGGTCGTGAGCTGGTCTGTCCGGTTGTTTGCAGGACTGAAAGGAAACCAGAAACTTTTCTGAAAAAAAGATGAAAAGTCCAGCTCCATTTTCTTTTTCTTTTTTGGACTACAGCTAGGTGTTTCTTTGAAGCAATATGCTTCAAAGTCCTGAGGGTATCCCAATGCATGCTGGGATATAGGTCCTGTCCCTTCTGTGATCCTGAATAAGAATAAGCTAGTATAAAAAAAGGATTGTTCAGGTACTGTTAACCGTCAGTTTAATCCTCTTTTTTATTTTGCACAGTACAGAAGATGAACAAGTGCGTTAGAAAATATCTAGTTCTGTGTACCTAAAAATGAAAGGTGAATAGTTAAGGTGCATTTTGGTAAGAAACATACTATCACTGACTTTAAAAGTGTTACCCCTCGGTGCCCCTGGGAGGAAGCTCAAGATTACTTTGTGGAGAAAACTGAAAACACAGACTGCAGCTTAAATAAATTCACCTTCAGCTTCTGGGTCAGCTTTGGATGAATTCGGCAACTTTGGTACTGTGTGAAAATTTGAAAAGGGAACACAGAATGAAGAAAAATACTTCTGTAAACCAGCTTGTCCCACATTGCAACCCTATAATGGTGCAGACTGAAATTCACTTCCTGTTCATTTCTATGTGGAACGGGGCGAGCCGCCTCTTTCGCTTCACGCACAGCTTGATCTGATTCAACGTTGACCTGCAAAATCACAGGGCTGTCCGAAGGGGGGGGGTTCTTATTTAGTAAATATTGTGTGTTTATATTCTTGCTTTATAACTGCATCACAATACTACAAGCAGCAGAAAAGGAAAGATGCTGCTTAGTTGCAAGGACAGTGACAGAGATTAATAATGAATAAAGTGGCTGATAAGAAGGTAATGAGACAAAGGTCTGAAGGTGCAGTCAGACCGGTTTCAGGCAGAATTTACTCGTGTGGTGTAAATTCACCACTGTGCTCTTGTTTAAAATTACGAATCTGAGAGTAAAGCTTTTATTATATAGATGTTATCTCAAGGAAGAAACTGGATTTTACAGCAGGGACGATCTGACTTTTTCTCTCCCGTCCCTTTCTCCCATTGTCTCTCGGTCATCCTCTGCTGTTTATTATGCAATCCTTTCTCCCTTTTCTTTTATCTGAACCTGCTCAGCCCACTTTCACAAAGTGGAACTAATTTGTCTGTCTTCAAATGCTAATAGAACACATAATGAATGCCACTCAAAATTATCTCCACTTGCTGATATCAGTGTATAATTAAAACAACACTGTCTTTAATAAGGTGTCAGAGGTGATAACGCAGGGCGCTGATAACTCTTTAAAGACACACACACATACACATGCATGCTCCCAATCACTCCCTCGTTACCAAGCAACAATAGGGTTATAATGAGTGGGACCATCAGGCCAAAACTAATTTCCAAGTATAAGGACTAATGCTGTGATTGCTCAGTGGCCTTCCATAAGAAGGTTATTGTCTTTAGTTATTTACTATTTTAATTAACCTTTCCCCCCCCCCCCCACACATAATTTCTCTTAAGCATACTTGACATTATGCTATATATATATATATTTCTTATGCTTTATATAAAGGGTTATAATCAATGTTTTTATATTAACAAAGGTTCACATGACTACTTTTATGTCGTAATGACAAACCCACAGAGAATTATCACCCAACTCTGCAGTTCCTCTCGGCTCTACGGAGCTTTTTAGTGTCTGTCAGCTCGTTGATTTGGTTTCTCAGTCTGCAGCGTCACTGTTCTGGTTCATTCTCACTGCTCTCATAATATTGCGACCACAGCAGGGAGCTGTTTTCAGCAAACAAAAGCTCTAAAGACCGACTGCACGCTACCTGCTCAGCACCAAACAGCAGACAGACAAAGTTAGAGACTATAGCATAGACTGTAAATATGAAGCTAAAATATCCCGGATAAGGGTGCTGCCATCTTGTGCTGGTGACTCATTGGGAGCCAGAGTCTGCGCAGTAGTGATCCACGGTGGAGCTGGTATCGAGGTCCCGCCCATGCACCCACCTGAACCAATCGCGAGCACACCACAAGTTGTCACTCATGACGTGACACCGTGTTTTTATAGCATCAAATAAGAACTACCTAAAATGACAGAAACCATCTTTGAGAAAATTTTATTTGACGTGTACTTTGATTTTTCAGTTTGGCCCATGTCCCATCTGCTAACATGGAGGGGGCGGGGTTTATGACCTATACTGCAGCCAGCGAGCGGCGATCGAGATGTTTTGGCTTCACTTTTGGGGAGCTGTCATGTCCATCTTTATATCCAGTCTATGGACTATAGCTGGTGAGCACAGTGGAGTATTTAGCAGCTAAAGAGCCAGATATTTAGGTCAGGAAGGAAGTGGAGCACAAAAGAGAGCTAAAAGAATAGTGAATATTAGACTTATATTTGACAGGTCGACAGAAACACGACTCCAAATGAATGCTGATGTTGCTCCGTAACTGCTGGATGTGTAAATAAGCAACTGTTTGCTAAAAAGTTCACCAATAAGTAAGTGTGTTCACAGCTTGTTTCTGC
>VMKM01001831.1:0-108295 GCA_008360985.2 Macquaria ambigua
ACACAGGTATGTTTAGCCAAAGGTAAGTATGTGGCAAACCCAAACTTACAGACCTCACTTATGTAACTTATGTAACTTTTGTCTCTACTCTATTATCTGTCTGTTTCTATCTCTCTCCCTTTTGTGTGCCCCTCCCCCCCCCCTCATTTTAGGAGTTGTTAAATACAGCTCAAACATCATTGATCTTAAACCACAGAGAGCTCATTCTTCTGCTTTCACACTGCATTTGCATATCTGCACCTCTCTCTCTCTCTCTCTCTCTCTGGCTGTATGCACTAGTGTGCACATCTGTGTGTGGTTGCATGAAAGTGTTTGTTGTCCACATGTGTGTTGTGTTTCTGTTTGACACCTCCAGCAGCACTGGCAGCACAGGGGCGGATGGTGTGTGTTCCAGTAATCTGTGATCTGTGTAATCAAGGTAAATTGTTGTAATTGACTCCTTACATTGTGTGTGTGTGTGTGTGTGTGTGTGTTTCTGTGGGACAGCAGGAGGTGCATATATTATTTATAATTTCTCTTTGCTGATTTGAATTTTTGTCTAACCTCAAATTTAAATACTGGATAAGAGTGCTTACTGCCCAGTTAAGGCAAGGTCACAACAAGGGCAGAATTCATATTCTCATAAACTATCTCCATGAATATAATTCACATTTGGCATTACAGCTTAATTTCGAGGACTCATTCATGGTTTCAGACTTTTCGGCTAACAAGAATGGCGGCTCCTTACAAACACCCCAGTTTAGATTAATTGGCAGGGTGGCAGCTTCATTACTAATGAGGTCAAAGAAACTGCCAGAAATCTTGTTTACTCCCCCTGAGCAGCACAAACAGGTCAGCTCTGGATCCTTGCACATGATGAAAAACGCTCATTGTTTCTTCTCAAACAAGGTACAACATGAGGGCTGGTCACACACACACACACTGTAGCGAAATGGGGTTTAAATAAACAACGAACATCATATCTGGAGTCGTCTATTACAAAATGACTGCTGGTAAAGTTAAGCACATTTGGCTAGCTAGCTTAAGTCATGAGTCATCATAAGACCTTTGCTTACATAACAGTTGTGTTTATGAGGGAAGAGTCTGTCTGTTTCAGATATTGACTGATGAATCTCAGGTGAGTCCTTTTTTTTCTTCTTCCAAACTGGACGTACTGTAGGGTTTTGAACTTAAACCTTAATATGTTGCAAAAGACTTTCATGACAGAGGTGTGGGTCACTATACAGCTTTATTTTAGATTTCCCCATTTTAGGAAATTCCATCTAAAAAGAACCATATTGTTCTGTTTTTTTACTTATCCACTGTCAGACTGGCCAGCAAAACATCTTCAGATTGTCTCAAGGACCGTGTTGGTCCTTCAGGAACTTTGGGAACCGCTTCATGCCAGTGAGGTTACAAAATGAAAGCCAAAGTATTTATAATACTGTGCAAATGTTCAATGAACTCACACTCTTCTTTTTTCCTTTCTTCTTGCTCTTATTAAAAATTAAAACATTTCTCCAAGCATAGAATATGTTAGATATTATCCACAAAAACTATTATAAAAAATATAGAATAGAACACACGAGGCAGATACACATGCAGGCACTGAAATCATATTCTTTCTGCAAGGAACAAAAAGGCAATGGAGATTTGACAAGCAACAAAATCAACAATAATTGATAGGCTGTTGGTGAATGTGTGTGCACCTTAATGTCTCAGCACACCTGTGTTGGCAAACCCTCTAAGACTAGAAGCACACAAGACAGTGATTTGCTAGAGGACATATCACATTTTTTATTGTATTTTTCTGCACATTTTCCCTTTTTCTCCCACATCGGAACAGCCAGTTCCCCTCGCAGTGCGGCTCTTGTTGCTGCTAACTCCCACTGTTGGCCTGGGGAGGGTGTAAACAACATTTCTCCTCAGATGCGCATGGACTTGTGCCAGCTGCTTCAACTCACATGTCGGAGAGGAGCTTCAACAAGAGAAAATCACATGCATAGAGGTTCAGACTAACCCCTTTGGTTCCGGCTGCCCTCAGCACAGGCACCCCAACCAACCTGCAGGAGTCACCAGTGCAGTGACAAGAACAAGATCCCTCACTGGCTTCCCACAGGCGATCACTTCTGGTTGTGTTCGATGGGATGCATGCAGACCTTTTCACAGTAGGAGGGATATGAGGCTCCATAATGACCCTGCTTATGTGCTGATCCTGACAGTTGATCTGAAAACATTCTGCATTCTGTGCAACCTGCAGAAAGCCCACCTAAAGCTTAAAGGCCCTAATGGTTCACTTGGGCTCAGAACTGTTTCTGGGTCTAAATTGTTTTAGTGGCTTGACTGGGACACCTCTGTGGAGAGGGACTGGGACTGGGGGAAAACTGTAAACCTCTGTAAGCCTCAATATGAATCTCTGCTAAGATTTTAATAACAGATTTGGGTTTTCCTTTTACATCATCAACTTGAAAGACGGGTATTTCAGTGCACACGACCACAATGTAATAGTTACACATGAGCATCTTGCAGCTGTCTTATGAGGTGAATGTGAAAGCAAATCCTCTGCCCACCCAAGAATATACATGCACACTAACAATAATTGCTAAACTGAAGAAATCCTTGATCTTTGAACATCATATGAGCAACGAGGAACCAAGAAAAAAGGACTCGTTACACTATGTACTGTACTGCTATTTATATATGAAAGACTGGATCTCATGGGAGAGAGAGGGGAAGAGAGAGAGAGATGTAGATGGAGGGAAATGAAGAGAGAGAGAGAGGGAGAAAATAGTGAGAGACTTTCTACATCCAGCCTGGTGGTGATCTCCATCTCTCATCTAGCAAAACACACCCACACTGCACCTTATTATGACCTCTCTCTCTCTCTCCCTTCTGAAGTGCAGAGAGATTGATCCAGGACGACAAAACGGTGCCCTCTAGTGGCCAAAAGTTGTAGTTTAGAGCTAATATACAGTAATCTTGTCTTCCCCTGCCTCTCATAATGTCTCATATACCGTAGCTTTTTGTACCTTTCCACCTTTTGCCATGCACCAACTTCTGTCTTTTTGGTATTTTGGTATCACACTCCACTGTGCAACTTCCATTTAATCCTATCTTATCTTTTCCTATGGCTTGTTGTATTTCTCCACAGTTTTTCCTGCACCCTGCACTATTATAGCAGCTCCAAAACTGGACCTTTCGAAGTGCTGCAGAAAACACAATGTGCAAATCATTTCAGAAATACCTCAGAAGAGGAGGTTTATTTATTTATTCACATAATAATGCATATAGATAGATAGATAGATAGATAGATAGATAGATAGATAGATAGATAGATAGATAGATAGATAGATAGATAGATAGATAGATAGAAAGTCCTGGTACACATTGTTTTGAGACCAGTGTCTACATACTTACCACTAGAGGGAGACATAGCTATGTCTAGCTGTAAGGTGAACTGCCACTGTCTGTGCTCACTGACCTCACATTCACTGTAGTATAAAGAGTTGACATCATCCTGGAGGGGGCCGAACATGGGATCACTTCAGAAGCAGACTGGGTCACAGGACATTTGTTATACTGACATATTCATATGTCTTTGATATATATTTATTTAACAATAGATGCATATGTTTTAACATATTAACATATTCATATTAACATGGCAACTTGACAGCTCTCTAAATGCTAAAGTCACGGCACAGAGAAAGGCGGAGAACCTCAATTTAAACTCTACAGGCTAAAGCAAAGCCCATATTGACTATGAAGGAATGATTCATTGACTTCATTTTAGCAAAAGTATACAGTACCTGAGCACTTATTTATCTTGTTTGTTTATTTACAAGGACAATAACCATTAATACCATAAACCAAAAACTAAATTAGCCCTAAAGACTGGTTTTATACCTTGGCCCTGGTTCATGTTAATAACTTCTACTTAAATTGGGATTTCTGTCTACAACAGGGGTGTCTTATAGTTCCACAAGCTTTTTAAATTGGGCCTATTTTTCAGCATTCTTAGCCCACCAGGAGCGCTCATTTTTCAGCAACACCAGCAAAACCAGTCTGATGCTTTTCACACTAGCTCCACCCAGACCGGTGGGAATTGGGCACTTATTTAAAGTGTACATTCCCAGTAAGCAGATGCCACTCCCACTAGAGTAGTGTGCTTTAAGAAAACACCCAAACTCCTTAGACACCCTAGATATCCATAGTCTGTTTTGTTCAAAATATTCCAGAACTTGTTTTGTTATATTGAGCTGTAATTTACCATCTTTTCCTCAACCTGTTTGTCTACTTCCATTTACATTTGTGATTCCCTAGATTTCCCAGAGTGCCTTTAGCTCAGTGTAAACCTCAGTATTTTTATGAATCTTATTCCAGTGTGAAGCAAACAGGTAAGCTCTTGTGTTCTTTCTTTTACTGTGGAGTACAGTTGACACACACACACACACACACACACACACACACAATGACTATACAACATACTGTGTAAACTGAAAGCACACTGTTATGGAAACTGATGTGTTAAAATGTTCATGTATTGAAATATAATCGAATAGTGATTGTTGTGAAACATAAGTATAACCACTTAAGGGTAAAGACTGGAAAAGTACTAGACCTTTCCTGTGTGTAGCATGACAATCTCATGACAGGATGAAAAGGATGAGTGAGGAAGTGAACATCATCCATATTGTCATGTGCTAGATAAAGATGAGTACTGTGTTCATTGTTGCCCTACTGGTCAAGCTATAGGATATGGGGCTATGATAAGATAAAACATACAAAGCGGGGCTTTTGCCCCATTAGTTAAGAACAATGAATGGGGTTGTAACAGGAAGGGGCGAAACTTGTGACTTGTTCGTGATGTGTTTGTTGCCCAGTATATGTATATATGCGCTGTAACAGATGTTAGTCAGTCTCTCCTGTATGAAGAATTCTAAGGAACTCGAGGTAAAGACAGATATTGTGTTTGGGTATTTCATTACCATCATCTCACTGACACTAGACAGCATCAGGTTTTCTGATTGCCATGACAACACAAAAACATGTCTGACTCATTCCAGCGTATAGGCCCAGTTCCACAAAGGCAGAGTTTTTGTACACTGAACAACAGCACAACCACGTGACCACAGATAACCACACCAAATAGAGAACCTGACACTGCCTTTGTGCTGTGATTATAATCAGGTTGCGGAGCATCTTAGTCAAAAACTAAAAACTAGCGCATCATCAAACAGCTGAGTACTGTATGTTCCACTTATACTGAAATTAATAATATAACATAATGTTTTATAAAATGTAGTTAATGTTTGACACTCATTTCATCTGGAAGAGAAAGAAGAGAGGACAAAAGTAGATAATGGTGAACCAAATAAAGTTCAAGCCCAATAAAAGATTATTTATTCTGTTCTGTGACTCTGTGACTCACAAAAATGCTTTAAACTATACTTTATACTACACACATATGCAATCATACAATAATGTACCTTTTAGACAACAATTTTTCTAAGCATACTTCATACTCATACAAGGTTAGAATTTGAAAAAGTTGCTTTTCAAATTCATCAAAATGAAACTGAAACATGCACATTTGTTGGATGCACGTGGAGCTCCTTTTATTCCACATTATGAAAAGACATGAAACGTCATCCAATGATCCATGCTCTTGTTTCTATGACTGGTTAGAAACAGTCCCTCTCTTCTCTGGCAAATTCATCAGCTGACACACACTTCCCCTTTAATGAGAATTAGAAAAAAAGCTTGAGCTCAGATTTCCTGGGAGCAGATGAAACAGCTGGGGTCAGTTTCACTATAATCAGACATACAGTGGAAGGGTTAAAGGAATAGCTCAACATTTTTGGAAATACGCTTATTCGCTTTCTTGCCAAGAGTTAGATGACAAGACTGATACCGCTCTCATGTCTGTACATGAATATGAAAAAGTGTTGTGGGACTTCCTGGAGTCTCCGCTGGTTGCCTGGCAACTTGTCCCGGTCCTACACGTGTCCCCCTGTTTGTACACTTGAGTTTTTATATGGATTAAACAAACAAAATACATGTTAATTAGTGAGGTTCAGAGGTGCTGGTAGACAGATTTCTTTGGACAGAGCGAGGCTAGCTGTTTCCACCTGTTTCCAGTCTTTGTGCTAAGCTAAGCTAAGCTAGTTGTCTGCTGGCTCCAACTTCATATAACCGCACCCGAGCGTGGTATCAATCTTCTCATCAAACTCTCAGCAAGACAACAAATCAGTGTAGTTCCCAAAATGTTGAACTATTCCTTTACAAGTCTAATCACAGCACCACCATAACTACTTAACTTTTGAACTACAGGAAATGTTAGAACCACAATGTCAAAGAAATTCATTCAGATTTTCTTGGTGGCTTTCCACCTTTGAACTACAGTGTCAGGCCTTTTTCACAGCAGACCTTTTGACTTGTCATAGTAGGAAAAGCACAGGTGTTACTAATAACATTGACAATGGCTCCGTTCTGTAGATGTGTACCAGTAAGCCTTGACAGTGAGCCAGTATGGACAATACCAAGATCCTGAAACTGAGGCGCCTTAATGAGATTCAGCCATCCTTAATTTAACTATTTACACCTGGGCTTTTCCTTATGTGACACATGCCTATTGTGAATCATCATCAGCCTGAAACAGAGCGTGAAGAGGCCTCATACCAACAAGCTCAGCAGCAGACACAGCCCAGTACGTTTGTAACTTGTTTTGGAAAAGGTTAAATAAATAAATCTTATTAGCATTTTTGTTATTGTAGCCTTTCCCCATCATCATACTTTTGTGTTGAGTAATACAACAGACCGTGCGCTGTCAGCCAATCTAGAGTCTAATCTCCTGCAAGCACATCATCAGTGCTTAATAATGCATGACTTTTCTGTCTCCACACTATCTTTGCTTGTAAAGACGTGTCTGCTATTGTTGACTCAACTGGCAAATTTGATGCCAAAACACAAGTGAAACTCCAAAAGAGACTTCTTAAGAGTTGTAACATTTCAGTGTTAAATCAAAGTTTCTGTTTGTGCATGTGTCTGTGTGTACATTACTTACTGTAAATGCTTTACATGGATCCTCTTCTTGTGAAATGCTAAATTATTATAGAGAAGTGCCATTTCCCACTTTCTATGGCTTCGCGCACCCAAACAAACTCAAACACACACACACACACACACACACAGTATACAGTTTGGGCAAACATGGGCACTAGATATTTGACCACAATAAAGAGTCGTTGTTTTAGTAACAGCCTATTTCCTTGTTTGTTTAATGACCAACAGCATGATGCTGATGTCTCTTTCATTTCATCATTTCATTTCTCTGAAAGTGACAGGCGTTAACAAAAAAAAGGGCTGCATAATTCCGGGAGCATCAGACATACTTTTCTTAGCACATGAGATAAAGCATGTAGGCTAACATGATAAAACCTTAAGTGGGTGTCGAGTCTGACACTGTTATTAAAATAGATCCACCCCACAGTCAGTAATGATGCTTGAAAAGGACGAGATGAGCAGCATCAGTGACCAAAGCAAAAAAACGTCCAAGATTCAAGTTTTTTTTTTAGTTTTTTTTTTACAATTGCTAACATGCATTTCTCAATATTGAGTTCACCTTCTCAAAAGTCTTCACACAGTCAGTACAACAGAAGTCAGTGTGGATATCAGCATGCACAGTTGCCAAAACGATGTTGGCGGTTAGACGGCAACCACAGCACATTCTCTCTATTCATCAGTGGAATCACTCTTTATGTAATACAGATGCTATCTATAGGACTCTCTGTTGCTAGGATGAACGCGGGCAGGCCAGGTTATGCTCGAGGCTAGGAAGGAGGCACTCAACGCAGCTAGAACTATGATATCATTTTTAAAAGAATTTTGTTTCCTTATTTACTTTGCAACGCACTGTCAGGAAATATCCTGCCTGCATAGTGGAATTTAGAGAAAGACCCATGGGGAAGGAGAAGGTAAGGGTTAAGGAGCGATCAAAGTTGCATGTGGATGCTTTCTGTTGCTTTTCCGTATTTTTTTCTGTCTTAGTAATAATGGTAGGGCCGTATGGCTGTGTGTTACGTTACTGACAGCAGTTACTTGTTGATGTACACCTGCAAACCTCGTGGAAAAAAGGAAAAAAAGTCAGCATGGACTAAACTGTGGATCACCTTTCATTGCTATGACACGAAATGCATTCAATGACCACATCTTTCAAAATTCATGAACTGTTTTCTCACTCAAACTCAACCACCACCAAATCTCTGTGTATTTGCACATGTTTACATACTAATGTAAACACTGTTAAATGTACATCCAAAACCTAATCTCCTAATTGGGACAGCTTATTATTTGATGACCTCTGTGATTGAGTTGTGCTGGGTGAGGAAAAGGGGCAGAATTACTTTAGTTTATTTTTATGGAATTACTCTGTGCAGAAATGGCAAAAGAACCTATTGAAACATATAGCTGTTACGGATTGCCAACTAGGCAGCAGGGAGAGGACCCAAATGCAGATGGTAGAGGCAGCTCCAGCAGTGCAAAACGCTTTATTAAATAACAAAAAAAAAAATGCTTACACGCAGGCAACACGGACACCAGGAACTCTGGGAAATATATAGGGGAGGAGACAACGAGGGAAGCAGACACAGGTGGGTAACGAGACACAGGTGATACCAATAAAACACACAAGCGAAACACAAACACAGACCAGCACACAAAAGACAAACTCAGGAAACCAAATTAAACAGGAAACAAGAGCAACAACACACACAGTCCACACAAGAGTCCTTGGGATCATGACAAAAGCAACATTTCTCATTCCTTTCTGAGACATTTACTGTAAGGTAGCACTTCTTTTTGTAATGGAATCTTGGTTTATGCTAAATAAATAAACAAAAGACACTTTCACAAAGAAAGAAAGAAAAATAGTCATACATATTGTAATGATACCTGTTGTTAGTGATTTTATGGTCATTATATGAGTGACAAAGTGTTACTATTGGTAGACAAATGTTGTCAGTGTTCGGGTTCGAGTTGATCCTGAGATGTGTATGAAGTATTCTGGTTGCATTGGTGCATTTTGGATGTGAGATGAACTGTTCCGAAACGTGAACTCAGTATATGTGTGTTATCAGTTGTAAAAAAGTGTAGGCCTAACCACTTACCATATACTACTATGTTGACAGGAGGTCACATGATTTCATAAAACTGAGTCAGTGTGAAAGAGGGACGACCACACAGATCTGTGGTGTGTTGGCGTGTGTGTCTGAGTGTGTGTGTGTGTGTGTTGGTGTGTGTTTATTGAAGGTATACTTGACTAGTGGAAAGAATACAATGTGTGTGCGTGCATTTGTGCGTGCGTGTGTGTGTGTGTGTGTGCGTGTGTGTGTGTGTGTGTGTATTCCTGTAAGTCATTTGTTTTTGATGGCCATGGGCAGAGGCGGACCTTAGATATTGATGCCGCAACAAGCAGCAGTAGTAGGATTAGTAGAAGTGCTGTAATTATACCAACACTATAGCAAGTAGTATGAGAATAATAGACAGCATCTCAAGTGATAATAGCAATAATATCAAGGCAGTGGTCATAGGAGTAATATCTGATGTAGTATTAGTAATAACTGACTGTGTTTACATACACATAAGTATCCCAGTTTTGAGCCTATTCCTTGTTTTGATATGGCGTTTACATGCCACATTATTCCGGTTTCTGTCGGAGTACTCCAGGTAGCATATCCAGGTTTCTCTTCCCATTGGTTTTAATTTCAGACATGGACTGGACAGTGTACTTTTTCTTTGTTTTTTTTGGTGGAAAAATGACTTTAGAAGTTTTAGAATATGAATAGTAAACCCCAGGAACATGCTTCATTTGTTTTCATTTTTCTGGAAATAAATGCTGAATGAGAGATTTCATTGAGTTACAGAAGCTAGGGGAGCAGAGGTTAGCCCGGACGTGACGTCATGACTTCAGCTATCTACAGTAGTAATGATTGAAGTCGTAGTAATACTAGTAGCACTAGACTACTGGTAATAACGGTGATTGTAGAAGAATGAGCCTGACAGAAATGGGAGTAGTAAAAGTACCAATAGTAGCTGTGGCATAGTTGTACTACTGTGCTGCTAGTCAACAAAAGTTTCTCAAGATTAGAAAATAGGTATTTCTTATTGTCTGCAGTTGAACTATATATATATATATATATATATATAGCTATATGTCAAGTCACAGCAGTTATTATATCATGGACCAGCAATGCAATGTGACAAAACAGCACCCCTGGAGGAAACAGTGGGAGAGGGAAAGTATAGGTAGAATAGTGGCCATTATGTTGGCTTCATTGGACATATAACCCTTCTTAGAAGTTATATAAAACAAATACAAATGACACAATAAAATAATATATATACAAATATTCTTTTAAATACATAAATAAAACCCTCTCTGCTGTCTCAGCCTACATAAGTCTGGACCATGGGCTGCACTAAAACACTGTGAAATACAATCTCTGTCCACTTCCTAGCCACCAGTTTTGTGTGAGCCATCAAACAATCCCAAAACAACAGCTGGATGGGTATGATGAAGTAGATGCTGACACCTGATAGCCAGCAGATATCTTGAAGAAAATCACTCAGGACACACTAACTTGAAACAACTTGGAAGTAAGCTACGTGCTCATGTAAGTTGCTTTTGTTTCCTTGGGAAAACCTGAATGAACCAAAAAACAAAAACCTTTTTTTCTATGGTTTGGACTAAAGACAGCAGACTGTGGGTGTGATCACTCCCTCACAGAGCAGAAGCACTGTACTTGCATGGCCTCATTACACTTGATAGTCTGTCGACGAATTCCAGATTAAATCCTGAGAGAGGGGGAGTCACTAAAAAAAGGCCAGACTGTGTGTTTGCATGCATGTGTATGAGTTTACCATGTTACCTTTCAAACAAAGCAATGCAAAAGGAGAGGGGGGATCACTGTTTTGAATGAGCAGGACATTGCATTGACGTCCACAAGGAATAATCAAAATGATACTGACTGTACACTTAGAAATGTTTATTTTCAAACGAGCAACCAGTCTGAGGAGCATGTAATACGAGATGTTTCCAAATTGATTCTGACCTGTCAACATGTTATTCAACCGTCTCTTTTAGTTTCTCTTTCTACAGACGTTATCGCTTGACACAGATGTATATAAATGGCTCAGAAGAGATGTTGTGTGTGTGTGTGTTGAAATTTAAGCTAACGGTGGCACCAGAAGGACGGCTCCATTGTCCCGTAAATGTTTTAGACTGTGTCAAAGACAATAGAGGAAGAAAGAGAAAAATGTTTCTGCTGAGTGACAATTTCAGGAAAACGTTTCCAAAATCACAGACATGACAAATCCCCAGAAAATTCCTCAATGTAAACTCACTATTCCAGGGAAGACAGAGAAACATTTTTTTTTCAAATGAACATGCCCAGTAATATTACCCTTTGAGTCATATCTTTATTTTTCAATGTATGAATCATATTGTTTGCATGATTCCAGAAATAAGACATTGTAGAGATCAAGAAGCAAGCATATAGCAAAATCACCATGGCTGCAGTTGCTTATATTACACCCTTGATAGTTACTTTAAATAATCAAGTTGGTCTTATGTGCATGTTTTGAAGAAATACCAAAAAAAAAACAAATTAAGTTTATATACCTAATACAGGTTTTTGTTACTGCTTTCACACTTGCGGAATTTGGCTCATTGTGTCAAAACTCTACACACAAGCAGAATAAGACACAACACTTGGAGACAAACATCTCACTTCTATGTCAGAATGAAACTCTGTAATCAAAACCTAACAATCCGTTTTCAAAATGGCATTTTTGCAACAAAATGATGCACACATGCAGCATGCGAAGTACTCTTTCAAAGCAGCAACAACACACTGATGTACTTTATACAAAACACTGCTGTCTTTCGTAACCTACTTTGTATAGCCTACCTTTGTAATAGTCTCATACAGGCCTCTGTGAAAGATTGTTCCAGTACTGAACATCTACTCACACTTCAGTGAACACAAAAATAGAAAGGCTTCAATTGTCATTGCAGGTTTTTACGACAGCACCAAAACACAAAGAAAAGTAGAATTACAGTACAGTAATCAATACAATATGTTGCTGCAAACTCACCAAAACAAAAATAATTACAGTAAAATTACAGTGCAATGGGAAACAAATAATGGTATTGTAAGGGATTGTAAGGGATGGGGTGGCTGATTCATGTGTATTAGTGTTTTCATGTGTGTGTTTTTCAGGTATATTTTGTATTTTGAATAGAAGTGTTTTCCCCAATGATTGCAAGAGATTTCATTCTTGAACAAAGGCTCTAATGTAAAAATACAGCGTGTAGTGTTTGGCAAGGAGTGTGTCGCAGAGTTGCAAACAAAGTGCAAAGCAGAAAATATGTTTGTACTTTTGGCGCCTTTGTTTAAGGCACGGTTACAAAAGTTAAAGGTTTTGATGCTTTTGTCTAAGCATTCACTTTCACTGTGTAAGCAATCGGCAAAAACTGTAAATGCTAACTTACAAGCCTGCCTAAATGTTTTAAAATCTATTGAGTATTAATTATTCTGACGGCCTATGAAGGCAGCATAGTGAAAAAGAGCCAATCAGGAATTTTAACGGCTGCGTTGCATCATCTGTTGCCATGTGGCCAGAGATCGGGTTGACGGCAGAGGACTTTACTTTCACTTTCGGGTTCCCAGAAAATGGAGCATTTCTATGGCAGTGCGGCGGCTGAAATGGACACTAGAAGACACACGCAGACACATACATAATTATGTTGTGTAGGCCTATCGTACATTGTTTCTGCAGTAACACGCACTTTTTGGCACGCAGTCACACAATAACACAAAGCATGAATATGCACATACACAGTAGGCTAACAACATCTAACAAAAATAAATCTGCATGTGTTTGCATGTGTAGCCTGTAATTGTCTGCAGATGTGTTTGTGGGTTTTTACAATGATACTGTAGAAAGACTGTGTGTGCACGTAGTTTGGATCACAGTGTGCGTGCAACTATGTAGGCGTGTCACTGTGATAATTTGTCCTTCATTTGTCAAATTAATAGATGCATTTGCGTGTTGACACTGATTACAAGCCAGATTGCCATAGACAGCAAGATGTTCTCTGCAGTCCTCCCTCCATCAGTCCAGTCCTTGCTTCTCGTTTTAAAACTGTAGTCTCTTTTCCTTGAAAGAGGAGGGGGAATAGGAAACTACAACTCAACAGGACTTAAGCCCTTCTCAACAAAAATGAAGAACTTTAACCCCCGAATCAGTCAGGTGCTTAGATTTCAGTTTCATTCTGATGCTCATCTTTTACTTGGCACTGTGGATACAGCCACTGCATCTCAATTGTTATGTTCTACTTCAACACAGTGAATTTGGCTCTAGTTCAGCCGCGCACGTTGCATTTTTGTTAAAGTGAGTTTTGGAAGAAGTACTCTCAGATATTTACTACTCACGTGGCAGCTAGAGTCTCAAACCAAATGTGAATCTTGGCAGACTTCATCTCAACAGACATCTTGACACTGAGTACATTAACAACAAAGAGACACATGCATGCAACTTGTAAACCCTGATATTTCACGATTGAGGGGACGTCTTTTTGCACACTATCATCTGTGAAATGTCTGCTGGGATTGTTACATGGCGGTTGCTTGTGTGTCTAGTTTATAGAAGCAGGGCAGGAGGCCAAAAAATGAACACAGCAGTGTTGCCAACTGGCCGAGCCAACATAACCAACACTGGGTAGGAGCCGATAGCGATAGATATACAGTATGAGTTGGATTGTTGACATTATACTGCAGGTCAGGATCAGACATTAGCTCATGATGCGTTGTAGCACTGCTTGGCAAAGACAACTGAGCCGGGATTGAATGTGGCGGAGCAGAAGTGCAAGCAGTGTGGCAGAAACATAACTGGTGAAATAACGCTGCATTTCGTGTTTCCTTACAACAACAAACATGACAAAATATAGCAACGCATTGTTGTTGTGTAATGTTGGAAAACTTTTGTTCCACATCCAGGACACACCAGATCCACATAATACATTATACTTACTGCGCATATAGGACCTTTGAGACAAAGTTTTCTGGAATAGTCTCAAATGCAGAAACAAGGCAAAGATCTAGAGGTTTTAATTGGTAACTGACTGGGCTGAAATGGAAGGACTGGAGAGTAGAACTGCAGGAGTGGACTGAGTGGACAGATGATCCTTGGCTGGGTGAACACTGGCTGAATAGTACAGAAATAGTAACTTGACCAACTAACAGGCAGTGCCCCAGAGACCCTGCCATAAATACACTTAAGCAACTGAGAGCCAAATGCAAATTCTGACAAGGATTGAGAGGATCGCTGACACAGCTGTTAGATTAAATCTGGTTTCTGTTTTTTGTCTAAATGCCTGGTAATCGGGACAATATTGACTTACGGGTTAAGGAAATCCAGGAAGGCTCAGGAGCTATGGGGTGCAAAGGCCCCAGCCATGACTGGACCCCACAATGAGAACCAAAGGTCTAACTTTTCATTTATCAGAAGCATCGAAGCAATGCTCAGACCTCTAGCAGAGAGTACAAATATCTTATTATGCAGTATTGCCATTTTCACTTTAGGTCCAACATAATTATCATTCTGATAAACAGAACCATGAATATAAAATGATTCCCGACCTTTTTGGCTTTCTTGTCTTGTCACATTTCAGATGTCTATGAGTTGTTAGAGAGGTTTTCCCTCTAAACTTCTAAGATGGTTCCATTGAAAGAATAGTTTGAGGCTCAAGGAGGTAAAATAATCTGATTTGAGAAAAACAAATGTGGGGCCTGACTCCTAGGTTGGGAACCACTTGACTAAAATACAGAACTATAGATAAAGTAGTTAAAACTAGCTCAGCTACAACAGTAAAATGCTGCTTAGAGAGGGACAATTTTTTATGAATAATGAGTGCTTTTACTTTAAGTATATTTGCTGATAACACTTCTGTACTTTTACTTGACTAAGGGGTTTAAAAGCAGGACTTTTACTTGGAGTATTTTTCAGCGTGGCATTGGTACTTTCACACAAGCAAAGATCTGACTACTACCACTGGTTTTAGAAGACCAGAGGCAAAAATGACCCATTCAGCGGTGTGCCTGAATCTCACACGATTAACATATCAATTGTCAATCAGTGCAGTTTTGAAAAACCTGAAATGCCACTGCGAGAAGCATAATTTCAGTAAGTGCCGTTGACAATATTAGACACATCTTTCCTCTGAAGCCTTTGCCTGTGATATTTCTCTAAATGCTAAATGCTGAATGCGTCAGCGACGTAAATAATACCAATAAAACACAACACTCGGTTTGGCTCCTCGTCAAGCAACAGGCCCACACTTCTTCACTTTGTTTCACTCATCAATATTTACTTTCCTTTGCCAGTTGTACAGGCTGTTTCATGTGCCTGCGGTCAGCAAACACAGCCATATTGTGGATAACAACGAGATTCTGATATCCACTTATTAATCAAAAGTTCATCTTGGACCTTGGCAGCGATCCGATGCATTTTTCCACCACAGCTTAGGCATTAGTCAGAGAGGAACCTCTTCCTCGGAGTGCTCCAGAAGACATTTCATCAGAAGCTCCACGTCATGATGGGAAGTTTCCTATTAGACTTTAATCAGTACAGCTGTCAGATTGGTTTCTTGGAGCCACTCTGTTTTTTCAAGTAAACCTGTTGATTCACTTGCTGCGACTGGATTACTGTAAATTGTTTCACTTGCTGAAAGTCCTTTTTATGTTTAACAGAAGGGCCATGCCCGTCAACTCTGATTGTAATGTTAAAAAATGCTCGAGTGGTTTAATGGTTAGGGATATGTTGTGATTTCATGAGTGGCAGCCCTGGAGGTGTGTCCTTGAGCAGGACAGTGGATCAACTCCAGAGCCATTTCTGCAGCATTCTCCTGCCCACTTTTTGGATAGAGAAAAACAATAACATGGCATTGTTCTGCCACAGTACACAGGAAACAAAAACCTTTCAGTTAGAGGAATATGACTGAGGGATGGCAAGCAGGATGAAGGAATGAGGGCACGAGGATAACTTTTTTGAGGGTTTTTTTGTGCTTTATGTATTATTTTCCAGATCTTGAACTAATTTTGTCCTCATGTAATACAGGAGGAATATCCTCTTCACAAAGCAGCTATTATGTGGGGAGAAGAGTCAAGAAAAAACAACAACAAAAAAACCCCATCACAGAGAGATCTCAAAGTGGGTTAGAAAACAAGAAGTTAAGGCAAAGTGACTGCTTTCGAATATGTATTCTGTAGGAGCTCATCGCATATCAACTCTGAGGGAAAATCACAGATTGAGAAAGATTTTTAAGAGTAAATGATCTGAGCAGCAGTTTTTCCCATTCAACATTCAATGTGCATTTTTGTGGCCTGATGACATGAGTTTGTTTAACATCGGGCAGAAACTGTGGAGGCCTAGGGGATTTTATTGGCTAGCAGTACAATTTAACAACGCTGCAGTGCTTCCCATAAGCATCAGGAATTCAAGGAAGACTTTGTACTTTTTTTTTTCGCATTTAGCAGAATTACCTTTGGTGAATAGGTCACTTATTATCATATCATCTAAGTTCCACAGCAGATATGGGGAGTTTATTTGTCTGTGTTTTCCACTTTGAGTAAATTAGAGAGTACTGCCCCAGTGAACTACTAGAACCTCCTTACTATAACCAGGAGAGATTCACTGAAATGTAGCTTCTCATTTCTGCAGCCCTACTTCCACTTTCATCAGGACTCAATTATGTCTTCACAGATGAATGCAGGATCTACAGGATCCAATTTACTGGATTAGAACTTAGTCAGGAGCTGCCAAGGCTTGCTGGTTCTTGTCTTCCCTCTGACAAACTCTTACATACAATAACATTCACAGAGGAGATAAAAGAAACTGCCGTGGTTACAATACCATCTTGTTGAGTTTGATGTTAAGGTGTTTTGGCAGGAAAACGTTTTGGTCTGCTCGCCAAAGAGGCTGGGAAATGCCAAAATGAATAATTATTAACTCTTTTATGAGGTACATGGTGGTTGGCAACGTCTAAAAAAGGTGCATGACAAATAACACTCACATACAGGCGAGAGCAACAATAGCCCTGCCATTTTCCAACTACTACAAGCATCCAAACATGATAATCTCCCAGAATGCAAGAAAACGTCAAACAAACGTTCCTTTCATTTATCCTGTCTCTAGTTTTTTTTTTTATGTACTTTTATTTTCTTCCTCTATTACTTCTTGTAAAGCTCATCATAACCTAATTACAGGTTTGTGGTGACTGGCTGATTATTAAGCCATACAAAATGAAACTGTAGAACACAAACACACACACACAAAAATAAAATCCCCCAGCGACAAAGGTTACGCAGCACTTTTTAAGATGTCATTGGTTTCCCGCACACCTGGACACACTGCCATAAGATCTACAAAACGCTCACAGCAGGTTTATAGCAGATATGTGTGCTCTGTAATGTTTTTACTAGAAGATAACTGCCAACTATTCGCTGTAGCCGCCATTCATGCCTTATCATTGTCAGAACAATTACAAGAACTCCTTATCACTGAATATACAGTCAATGAAAATGAAAGTGTAGGATGGTGTATTATGAAATTATTTTAGGTACATTTCTTTTAACATATTTTTCAGATTGTGATCATATTGAAAGTACATTCTCCTATGACGCAACGCCTGATGACCACACGAGGAGGAGGGAGGTGATGTTGCCCTTACTGTAATACCAGTGACTATCTGCAAGAGATGTGAAATGTGTAGATTAGGAAACAACACATGAAAATAAAGACAATCTCAATGAATGAGGCAGCGTGGACAACTCCCAAGAAAACACGACAGAACAATACAATGAACAATGGCGGCTGAAAGTAGACAAAATAAATATGAAATGCTGGCAGCATAATGGGGAATGATATAGCCAATTACATCACTGTGTGAGACAGAATTAACCGTACTAGAGGAAGTGTACAACACACACACACACACACACACACACACACTAATTTCCCATCAGCAACTCTATTAATCATTGCTGGCAACTGTGCAAATATTACCACAGCCAAACAAACAATGAGAAGAACAAATAAATTTGAAGCTTAGAAGAATATGGAGCTGTTTTCCAGACAAGGACGTGCAGATTTTTCTTTGTGGATGGGTTTCAACTTACCTGACACAAAGACACATAGCAGGACACACCCACACAGACACACAGGTCCTGTTCATTGTCTAACGTCTGTCTGTGCCATTCCCTGGTGTGACAGGCAAAACTGTACCAAACACTATTTGATCTTTTGTTAGCTGAGGATCGCAGGTCTAGAACGCATTGACACTTTGAAACT
The DNA here is from genome assembly GCA_008360985.2 of Macquaria ambigua. Classification (NCBI taxonomy): domain Eukaryota; kingdom Metazoa; phylum Chordata; class Actinopteri; order Centrarchiformes; family Percichthyidae; genus Macquaria; species Macquaria ambigua. The sequence goes on from VMKM01001831.1 coordinate 18,391, forward strand.
TTAAGCAGTATCTCCGCAGATCCCCGAAGTTAAAAGTGAAAAACAAAAACAGCACCAAAGCATCAGCTCGCTCCTGCAGAAACCTCCAGAGAGCATGTGCCGTGACATGTTCGTGTTGATTCATCTGCTAATATTCATCATGTCTCAGGATGTTCTACCAAACATGCCACCTTTAAAAGTACAGACTCCAACAAAGCTCATATGGTTTAACGCTGAGGGCTCCTGCAGGACTAGAAACTAAAAGAGATTTTCCCTGCTCTGCATTTTTCACTCATCTGTCATCCATCTATGAACCCTCTCACACTGCACGCTGTCACACAAAAACCAACAGACAATGAGCTTTTAGTTACTGAACTACAATGCCGCTACAGTAGCTAAAACTGATCCCAGATCTTTTTAACTGCAACATAGAGTTTTTATTTAATTTTTGCACATGAATGCATGTGTTGGACATGTTTTTTCTGTTGCATTTGACAAATGAACTGCTGCATTCATACATGCAAACACATTCTCAATGAATCGCTGCAAGGATCTGCAATTAGACACAGCACGCACTCTGTTAAGCTGGCTATGTTTCAGTCTCTTGCTCCTCTCCCTGTTTCACAGAAATGAAACTCATGGAGCACGCAAATAAACAATGAGTGCATAATAATATGCACGCAAGACACATGCACACTTATAGGGCACACGGTTACAAACTGCATTGCACAGCATGAAATGACTTAGAATGCATACATCTGCAACGCATGTAGGAAATCCAAGGCAGACATGCACAGAGACAGCAGTGGCAGACATCCAGTGTTACCATTACTGTGTGTTTCTGATTAAGCTCAATCCTTTAACCCATTACTAAAAGAACAACACAGAGCAGAGCTAGCGAGCAATAAACCCAGCCCTCCCTCCCTCCCTCTCTAGGTCTTTCTGACTCCCTCGTTACTTCAGTCACATCTCGCTGCAATGAGTGTATTCTGCATGCTCCATCTTTGCATTTCGAACATAATGCTCAACACTCTAGTTTCAGTAACAATAGATTGGATTAGATTTCAGACATTATTCATTATTCAGTATTCAGCTGATACTGTGTGTATACAATGTCCGGACCCTTTGTTTATAAAGTGTAGATGCAAATTAAGACTTTATATCCTGCTGCCAAGTCAAAAGAAATCAATACTGCAGTTTTTTATTCCACACATTCTTCTTCCTTGTCAAAACCTTCATTACCGACAATGCAACTCGGCCGCCGATAGTTTGGTCAGAGAACCACAAAAGTCTTTTTATACGTTTTTTTCACACCAGTTAGTTGTCCTCCCCAAGACTCTCATGTGTAAAATCAGTGGAGCTCCACTGTTAATAACAGTCTGGATTCTGTATATTTTGTTACTTAAGGATATACTTAATGACTTTTGTTGGTTATTTAAAAAATGATGGGTTGTAGGCCTGTTTCTGCTGGGTCTCCATGAGGGAGGAGCAAACACATTTTAACAATCACCTGATGAAGAAGATGAGTGGTAAAACACAAAGCCCAAGAGTGTTATCTCAATTATTAGAAGCGTCAGATATTCATAATGGAACTAGAAGGTTAATCTGAGTACTAGTTAAGTCAGTCTAGTACTGATAAAATGAAACTAACCATGACACAGACAGACACTATAACGTCACACAGCCTGCCTGCCTCTGCCTCTTTAAGCAATACCAGCTGACCTCAAGTCTTTCCTTAACTTTCTGTTTATCTGACAAGCTCCATGTCAGATAAACAGGACACCATGGCCACCTGGGGCTTAGGTTGTCTCTCTCTAAAACCATGTTTACTTTTTATGCCATAAATTTCATTTCACACTGCAGCAAAGATACGATAATCATGCCATGAATGCAATTTTGTTTAAGGGCATGGAAATCTGTGGAAGAATAAGGCTGACACACATATGGGTCCCTACGCTGCAGTGGGTCTAGACCAGGCTGGACATCCTATGATGTCACGTCAACATGTGAAGTTTTCATGGGCAGATATATTTAGAATGAACTTGTAATGTCATGTAATGTGCAACATGCTACTCATTATGCAGCTGCATGCCAAATGCATGAATCATTTGCATGAAACACTGATTAAGTAATGTACAACTGTCCGCGCTGCAGGTAGAGATGTGCAGCTGTTATCCAAATACCGCAGCCACGAGAAGTCTGGAAGAACTGCTGTTCAGACTTCATTTAGGATAAATTAGATCACATTAAATTTCATTTTCACATTCCTCTGAAATGAGTCTTGCGTCACAAGCCAACTCTGTTTCACATAAACACAACAAAAAGCAACCAAAAACTAGTTAAGTTAAAGTGAGATTTGAGTTCAACTTAAATTAGGTGTGCTGTATGTTTGTTTGCTGCAGTTTTGGTACAAGCTGGTTCTAGTTGATATAACTAGAAATCATCAAAATAGGAGTTTATGACTCCAGTGATTTGACTCTTGACACCTCAGAGTCTCACTAATAACCACCATATAACCACAGCTAAAGAGTAATATGAACCATGATGTGTGATCTGCATTGAATTAATGCGATAAACTATATAATAAAAATGGATTCGCAATGGAAATGGCCTGATGTGGCCTAGTTTTGGAAGCCAAAATAGTGAAATGACTGTCAGGATGTCACAATATGAGCATTTCTTAGATGAATCACAACCAAATGTCAAGGCCCCGTGAAACAACAACCTACTATTAACAACAAATGAAGAAGTGCAGCAGAAGCGCTGATTTGATCTCCCTCGTGGTCCGTGTCAAATGATTTGTTCACTACTGCTTTTTTTAAAAATATATATATTTACTGTAAATAGGAAGATTAAAATGTTCCTTCTTGCCTGATTTGAGATTACACATGAATGCTTTCTGACTGCAGAGATCTTTATCTAAATGGGACTTGTGTTGTTGAGCAAAGGTTATCAGGAACCTTATCTGCTTAAAACTGACAACTGACACTGATGGCATGGAACACGTTTCACTTGATATATCATTTGATGCAAACTGCTTCAGGCAAGGACACCCCACATAATAAACTGAGCCCAACCTGTTCTATTTTTAAATGACTGATGGTGACTGCGAGAACTAAATACAACAGCGCCAATCATTGAAAAGCTTTCATTTTTAAAAAAAAAAGGAAAAAAAGCGTTTAATACATGCTGCTGTTACTCGAATCTGTCACCTGTATTTCTGTAAACGTCCTACTGTCACGTGGCGTTGCGGTTTTCTTGAAATTCTCCAAATAATCGCCTGAGTTCAAACGAACTGAAAGAGCAGAGGGACTGCTTTGAGCTTAGTTTCACTTTCGGTTCTGTTTCAGAGAAACAGTGAGCCTGCCGCTAAGAGAGTCCTCGCTGTTCGAGGAAGCAGTTAAAGCGGGCGGAGCAAAGGCGTATAAAGTCAGAGGACTGTTTACCACGCTTTCACACACGAGAGTGATGATTTGACGGGTGGAAATCGCAGCCAGCAGGTCGGCAAGTTACCTCCGAGCTGTCAAATGCGACCTTGCCCTCCATCCTACGCGCCGCCACGGATTACCTGCAGGTTATTTACGGTTCTCAGCGCAGCTTTCGCACTTTGGGATTACACACAAACGGATCTTTAAACCGCCGCAGTCGTTAGAACAAAACGGTAAGACTTTTTATACTGGAGTCATGCTTCACTGTTGGTTGCTTTTGGAGGTCAAAAAGAGGTGTATGGACTAAAGTGCCTCTGAGTGCATGGACGTTTTGGGACCAAAAAACAAAAAAGCATTATGGGGAGTGTCAGCTGGTTCAAAAAGTGGATTGAATTTCTCTCTTAGTCCTGTTTGATTCCCACTGTTCAGCTGTTAACAGCAGCTTGATGTGGAAACATTAAAACTGTATGAGGCAATGCGGTCAATGAAATGCACTCTAGCAAAGATAAACACCTGAAGCTCTCTGTAGGCCTAGTTATTTAAAAGAAAATCAGAAATATGATTGCAATTTCAACATGAGATTGTGATTGCCTTAAAAAATAATCCCCCAAAATACAACACACGTCACCACCTGGTAGTCATTATCTTTTCTTGGAATTTAAAGCAACTTTTGATTAATGTGTAGCAGATAGTTTTAGGTACTACTAGGAACTAGACAGGAAGAAAGTGAATCACATGCAAGGACAGGCCTGTTGATGCATGATAAGTGGTTTTGGGCAATGTCTTGTGTAAAGTGTATTCAGCTGATGAGCAGCTACAGATCCAACAGGCTCAGTCCAGGCTCCAGTATTTAATATTTCAAACCATTTATGTCCTCACATAGCTCACGTAGAATAAAAACTACTTTCAGGTGGAGATGTAGAAGCATTTTGTCTCCATTTGCCAGTGGCTTGAAAAAGATTGATTTCAACCTGATATTTCAGTCATTAAGGCAGAAATGATAAAAAAACAATAATGCTGCTATGAACTTTGTGGGTGTGTGTGTCTACAGGCAGTGTACAGTAATCTGACTGTGGCTGACATCAGCGTTTACTGTATCCTAGCCAAACCGCAGATTCCAGTCAAGTCAAAAAGAGTACCCATCAATGGAAACTAGAATGAATTCCTGACCTATGCTACAAGAAAGTCACTGGATTGTGCACACACCCACACACAGTCAATCACAAGCCTTTCTTCTGATAGAGCCTTACATGGTCATTGCCAAAAACCTGATTTTAAAGTTATGTGTTGTTATTGTGAATGATTTGATTCACTGCCTCTGTCTTCATGATGTTACTCTTAACTGACTTTAGTTTAACCAGGTGAAAATGTAATTTGCTTTAGTAGTAATAAACAAATGTTTGCAGTTAAGATAATAACTCTTTCTTTCTTTCTTGTCTCTCTCAGGATGTCAGTGTGGTGGTTAGAGATGGGAGAGGGTCTGGGGCCACTCTCCCCTGTAGGATGGTAGCCGACAGCACAGTGGAAGGCCATGACAAGAACCAATTGTCAAGCTCCTCCTCGTCATCCTCATCCTCATCCTCATCATCCTCATCTTCATCTTTGTCCTCATCATCTTCCTTGTCGTCATCATCATCGCTGGCCAGGCACGAGCTCGCTCTAAGCCTGCGCCAGACAGAGTCGGCGCAGCTTCAGCGTCGGGCCGCTCAGGATCCGAACCCGAGGTCGGCGTCCATCCCCTCCGTGGATCTGACCCACTTCCCCACCTTTTCCTGCAAGGAGGACTGCACGATCATCACAGCCACAGCGACACAGCTCGAGCGCAGCGCCTTCTACTGGGGCCCTCTGGCAGTGGAGGAAGCCCATCGCATGCTGCGGGACGCTCCGCTGGGCAGCTTCCTCATCCGCGACAGCCGGCAGAAAGACGTCTTCTTCACGCTGTCCTACCACGCCAAGAACGGGCCGGTCAGCGTGCGCATCGACTACAAGCGGCAAAAGTTCTCACTGGCGGGCAACGAGCGCTCCTTCCCGACGCTCTTTGCCCTCTTGGAGCATTACGCCAATTCTCCCAAGAAGAGCCTGAGCATCCCGTACAGGAAATGGAAGCCGACGCTGCAGGAGCTGTGCAGGAAGCGCATCATGGAGCTGTGTGGTGGAGTAAGCCAGGTTCCACAGCTGCCACTCACCCATGTTGTGCAAGACTTCCTGTTGGAATTCCCTTACAAACTATGACCAGCTTGCCTTATAGAGTTTTGATAGTATTATTTTTAATTTCAAGAAGACAGTTTTTACCCAGTAGCGGTAAACAGGAGTGTTTGGTAAAGCCTGCCCATCTTGTGTTGGATGTTAAGACTGCATCGCCGTGGTTACAGATAAAAGCAGCTCTCTGTTTTGAGCTGAAAAGCTGCAAAACATTTCCTAAGAGACATTATCACCACAGTCAAGTACAGGCGGTTTCCAATTGGACAGGGCCCATGCATGACATTTCAACATACATTACCTCCAGAGACTCAACTCCCACTTGCACATGGACAGAGCGCCTTTTGGGCTCGAGGAAGCATGACAAGTTGGAAAAAGCTGCATTAAGAGAAAACTACGGACACAATGGAGCTATTACAGACATACTACAACTGGTGGGGTCAACTGTGACTGTTCTGTTGGAAACTGTGGGGTCTGTTGTTGCCTGTTTGCGGCCACCAGAGGCCCAACAATCTTTAAAAGAGGATTGTAGAAGGACATTAAGAGCGTCAACAGAGTGGACTTTTAGAAATATCCAGGCATGTTGGAGGGTACGTTTGAAGCCATCATCATGCGTTGGTACTAGTAGGATTTATTTTTGTAGCAACTTTTAATACTCTAATGTTGTTGAATGTTTACATCACACATGAATGTTTACCAGCACTGATGGCTCAAATACCACTTGATGTCTTTTTAAAATCTGATTGCTGTCATGATGGTATCGGAGTCATGAGGTCTGGTGTTAAGTTGTACTGTATGTAGAGGCATCTCACCTCTTGTTGAACTATCTCTGCCAGGCAGATAATACATTTTCCTTTACTGAATCAGATATATAAATATTTTTATGTTTTATTTTCTACTATTATATTTGAAATAAAAAGTATTTAAACTAATCTTGCTGGATTGTTTGCTTAGTTACTTTCTGATTTGGGTAATCATGCCATGTGTTGGAGTGGTAGGAGTTTGTAGGGGTGGAGAGAGAGAGAGAGGCAGGGACAAACACACACACTCTCACAGTCACACACTTTGTCCACACTATGTCACAGACATTAGGACAGACAGACAGACAGGAAGTGTGACAAGGTAGAGTACAGTATCGTCACCACAGTGATTCATCTCAGTAGGGCAAAGTGACAGGTGGGTGGGGTTACTTTGGTAGTAAATGGACTGACTTAGACGCACACACAGTTACCAGAAACAGGGGCAGAGGTGACACATAATGAAGCGTGTGATTATGTCTTTGTGTATGTGTGTGTGTGTAGTACTTTGAACCTAATGAGGACTCAGCGCAGATTAAAATTTCCTCAGGAGGAAGTGGGAAATTTTTTGGGTTAGTGGTTTGACAGAGCCATGTTAGATCAAGGTCAGGGTTAGAGTTACAGCTCGCATTTCATTTTAGAGTTATGATAAACCTTTTGTGTATGTAGCACACGTTTAAAACAGTTTGCTATGACAATAAGCAGACTGGAATAAAAGTAGTGCGAGAAAGCAGGTGAAACGAGTGAAGAATTTGTCAAGAAAAATCATACAAGGGGTCAAAAGACTACACAGACGGACTATACTTAAAAGCCATAAAAGTGAGGCAGCACATAAAGATGCCGTTGTTCACTATACACTGACTGAAAATCACCTTTCTGTAATAGGTGTGGCAACACTGAACCAGGTGAGTGTACTTGGTAGGAGTGTATGACTCATAGGAATGTATGTGTTATTGCACACAATTTTTTTTTTCTTTATACTTACTGTCACATTGGGCCCAGGCCCAGCTGAATGCTTCGCTGAGGACTAGAGGACTAATCTAGTCTTCTTTAAAAGTGAAGCCATGCTTGAAAGGTTGGGAACAGAAACACATTAGTGATTTAACAGGAACCTTACAAACACATTCTTACACAGAGCCGTTGCATTCATCCAAACTGTTGTAGAGTTGCAGCAGACATTGATGAAACTTCTTGTCTGAACCACGGTTGAGAGTCAACTACTGCATTTGTAACATTCATTGTTTAATGTATCTAAAACATGGAGTATCCAGCTTGTGAAAGTATTATCAGACTGTCAGACAACAATGATGAGGCTCCTCAGCATCTTTTCAACACTGCGAGGTTGCCCTCCCCTCTTTGGTCCACCTACTGGTTTCTTCACAAAGTGTGAATAGCTGCTGAACATATTTCGTTGTGTTTTCACGTCATTGTTGCTGAACACTCTCTGCCAAATCCTGACACTCCAGGGAAGAAAGGGAAGCCTCTTTCAAGAAATAATATCTTAAAAATGTCACCCTACATACTTCCCACAGTCCCACTGATGCTTTTTCATTTAAAGGGTTTGTATTCGACAATTTGGGAATTACTCTTCTTCGCTTTCTTGCTGAGTGTTAGATGAGAAGATTGATACCACTCTTATGTTTGTACGGTAAATATGAAGCTATCACGGCAAGAGCAGCCTGTTAGCTTAGCCTAGCATAAAGACTGGAAACAGCTAGCATGGCTCTGCCCAAAGGTAACAAACTCTGCCTACCACCACCTCTAAAGTTCAGTAATTAACCCTTTACAGTTTGTTTTAATCCTTACAAAAAGTGTAAAAGCAACAATTGTGGTTTTACAGGGGTTATGCACCGGACTAGCCAACATTATTTCTCAACTGGGTGCAGTAACTTGGAGCCTCTGCTGGTTTACACTTTGGTTTTTGTAAGGATTAAACAAAAAGATATAATGTGTTGATTAGTGAGCTTTAAAGGTGCAGGTAGGTGTACTTTGTAACTGACAGACAGCCAGGCTAGCTGTTTCCCCCTCTTTCCAGACTTTGTTTCAAGCTAAGCTAACCGGCTGCTAGCTTCAGCCTTATATTTAACATGACCTACAGACATGAGAGCGGTATCCATCTTTAAACTATTCCTCTAAGTGTTACTTGAGTTCAATTGACACCCACGTTTGTATCAGTAAAAATAAAAATGCTTAAAGAATGTATTACAGAATGTGTGGGAATAGTAAACTAGATGAAGATGAGCTGTGACTCCAACGGGCATTATCTTTAGAAAGCAGAATAATTTGGTGAAATTTTGCAGTTTCATGACATATGTGAGAGTATGTGTCACTTTTTCATGTCTAACTTGAGGTTTTAACCTTAACTAACCTCCAACCCCTTCCTCATACCTAACCAGAACTCCAACGCTAAAACCAAACTTTACCATAAGGCTTTGTGATCTTTTTGGGGGATTTTTTTTTTTTTATTCTCTTGGGTCTAGACAAATGTAGCCGCACACACACACACACACACACACACAATAATGAGTCATACTGAATATAATACCCACAACTTGATTCAAGTAAAGCCTGAGTAGTTTGAGGATATAATTATCTCAGCTTGAGGAAGAGGCTGAGCAGGGGTGGAACACACACACACACACACACACACCACAGTGGAACATGAGTCAGTGAGGTAAACACTATGATTGTAATATCTTAATTTTAATAGGTGTGTACATGTTATCAATCTCCACTTTTTGAAGCTTGAGGCCAGAGACAAAGTGTGTGCGTTCTCATGGGGTTGGGGGATGGTGATGAGTGAATCAAATAACAGTTTCATTCATAGCTTCTCAGTTTTCAGGACATTCCCGACAATTTTGAGAAGTGAAAGGTGAAGTGAGGTGTTCTGTGATTGTGTGCTTATCAGCTGATTTCTGTGGAATCCTCCACTTGGAGTTTTTTGTCCTTTAGATTCACACAAACGCACCCTTCTATAGAAATCAATTGAAAACCAACATCTCAAGAGACAGATGCTCACACAAAGGCAGAGGACAAACTGAGAAAGAATAACAGGGAGGTGTTCTTTCAAAAAATCACCTCGACATTCGATGTGAATAAGACGCTCTGTTTTCGGCATTGTGAACTTGTTTTACTTTTAGTCAGCGGGTTCAAATGAAATAGATTCTAACAGCATTATGACACTTGATTAGTCCCCGTGGTGAAGGCTATTAGCTTTTACATAGACCATTAGGCCATCTGGCAGCCTCACTGGGATGCTTGTGTGTGCGCCTGTGACAAACACAAATGCACAAGTTCCTTGTAAAGCAATTCTCATTGAGAAGTGATGTAGAAAGAAGTTCCTGGTAGACTATCATTAGTCACCAGTTTCCTGTTTCTTTAGGCTTCTCCACAGGATTTCTGGTCCCACCAAGTAGGTTATCTCAGAATTTACAGCATAACTGATGTGCAGGAAAGTTTGTGGAAACTAGGCTAGCTGTTTTGCTCTGTTTCCAGTCTTTGTGCTAAGCTAAGCTAACCAAGCTGCTGGCCATGGCCTTATATTTAAAGCTGGGGTAGGCAAAATCTGTGCAACCTAGGCAAAACCTTCCGCCTCTCTCTCTGCTGACTTGTATCACTCCGCTAAGCCCCTCCCACCAAACCCACAACTTCGACCAGCAGCAGAAGGAGTCGGTTTCCCTGCGAAACCGTATCCCTCGTAGGGCTCGCTCTCCACGGCGTGAGCAGGAAGAGAGGCTAGTACACCACACACACGCCACTGTCCCCGCGTCAAGTTATTCCCCACTGTTTGTCATCGTGCCTCTTTGCCACTCGTCGTTACAAGCGCCATGTTGTTGAACATAATGAGCCCGAAGCTCCGTGTGGAGCTGGGACGTGTTGTTTTGTACTATACACCGCTGTAGGCAAAGGAGGTGTTGGAAATTTAATTTCAGGATTTTCGGCCATTCAATCAGGCTTTCACCACGTGCACACACATCTGATCTTGTAGCTTAGCCAATATGAACGCACTGTCTCTGTGAAATAACCTGTGATTGGCTAAAGTCTACCGTCACGGGCTAGATTTTCTGAAGCCTGAAAACAGAGCCAAAGGGGGGGGGGGCTGAAGTAGAGGTCTGCTCTCAGACCACTTGAATTACAATATGCTGCACGGTTAATATGGCATTTTTGCCCAATGACACCAATTTACACTTAGGGCCCCCTTAACTAATTCTAGAAAATATTAAAGGTACCGTGTGAAGCTTTTGACCAGTAGGGGCACTATGGAGCAATACTGCGGCAAGAAACGTAGCAATGCACCAGCAAAAAGTGGACCGGTGTGACCGGCTGTGTTTTCTGCTGAGGTGCAGTAACTTCCTGGACTCCAGGAAGATTTTGTAACCTTTAGACAGAGCTAGTGGTTTCCCCATGTTTCCAGTCTTTGTGCTAAGCTAAGCTAATTTGATATAAAAGCCTCTAAATATGTTATAACCGGGCTATATGTTATAATGAATACATTTGTAATATTACTGGCAACCCCAAAATGTGTCATTTGTTATGTTCTCAAACTATCTAACAAAACCAGGGACTGTACATGTTATTAATCTTTGGTTAACAAGTAATATTATAAGTGTGAAGTGCCGTCTAGTTTTGAAATCGTCATCAGTGATCTTTACAGTCAGGGACGTGCAGACTCGAACAGCAAGTCTTCAAATCTGTCCAAGATCTCGACAGTCAAAACTTCAATTTAATGCTGTGACTGTGGTTTAGTACAGAGAACACACACACACACACTTTAGTATGGTTGCAGTACCAGGAACCCATTCACATGTTTACGCACACACAACCAGACTTCCCTGAAGAGAGGAACCGTGATAAAAGCAACACATACAGACCGCAAGATGACTGAGGGCTCCTGCAGCAGCCGCAGGACCACGACGCAAAGGTAGAAAGTGTAAAGGCAACGTCATGATCTTAACCTTCCGACCGTCTTGCACACACACGAATATGAATTCCAGTTTACACCTGTTTGTAGAAGTGCAGTGTAGGTCTTAACACATTTTCCTGTACACAAATGCTAGACGGATCTTTACGCTCAGTGTAGATCAGGGTTTTACTGCTTTTTCTGACCCATGTTTTAGACTCTCAAAACTGTATGGACCATAGAAATTTGAGACTGATTATATAGAAATTATAGAGTATTTCAAACCCATTTCTATTTTTAATAAAATTGCATCAAAAATATCAACCTTATGAATTCTCTGTGAACTCTGCATATTAAGAGACCCCAAAATTGTCCTACTTTGGCCATAATCAGTGGAAGCCTTCACACACTTGGTAATGTAGTATACAAGGGTGTGTGTGTGTGTGTGTGTGTGTGTGTGTGTTTTCCTGGGGTTGGCAGTTCTTTTCTAATATTTCCTGTGGTTTTCTTGCTCAAGCACCGAGGAGAACCTCCTCTGCTGTTACAACAAGAGTGTGATTCTGTGAAGAAGGGAAAAAAAAAAATCACAAGCAAGAGAGAGAGAGAGAGAGAGAGAGAGAGAGAGAGAGAGAGAGAGAGAGAGAGAGAGAGAGAGAACGAAGACAATCCCCCAGTGGAAAAAAACAAACAAACCATCTTCTGTCTGCAAACACAATAACACTCATGCAGCTGCCTCACTGTTGTTAAGTAGAATAATTTATTGCAGTTCTTTATTTATTCCTCTGTTTTAGTTCATTAACAATAATTACATGTTTAAAAGCCCAAAGCATTTACAGAGCATACAAACATATTACATACACACACACTACAATCGGAGACTAAATAACGGAAGATTGTCATGGCATGTTTGGATAGAGGTTGCCAATGGTTACAGGCAACCCGCCGCCATGTTTGAAGACAACATGGCGGCGGTGTTCCTTCAAACCATCAGTTGCTGCTCTACAAATTGTGCCAAGCCTCTTCAGCACGTCAGTGATCATCACTTATCATTCTTCTGCTATTTACAGTAGCAAGGTGGAAATACTGAGACAGACTCCAAAAAAAAAAAAAAAAAAAAAAAAAAAAAGAGTATTGCTCCGATTTCTCCTTTATGAACTTGTTGATGACTATACAGAGTTAAAAAATAAGAATGATCGAGCGTTAAGACTTCAGCTGTATGATAATGGCACAGAAAAGAAGAGCGTGAGCTAGAAAGCAAAGCTGGAAGAGAAAAGGAAGAAGTTAATAAAATGATTTAAAAGGATGAGGAGGAGATAGGGAGAAAGAATGCTCTAAAGAATCCGTGACTGTGCTTTCTTCCTAACAGTTACAAATCAAGTCATGAATTAAGGATAAAATACACTGATCCCAGTCACATCGATCAAATAACACCGCTGTTTGGAGAGATAAGTTGTCCATTACATTCATATCTCCCCTCAATGGTTAGCTCTTAAGATTATTGCAGTAGTAAAGCTTTATTCAGCTGATTAACGCAGGAGGGCGAAGGGGGGTTTGCCCCTAGACACTGACCTCAGAGCAGCATCTGAAGAAATCTTAATTTTGCTTTTCCAACAGTGCTTTTGTTTCTTGGGGTTATTATTTGTAATTGTTCCAGGTTTTACACACAGCTGGGTGTCCACTTTGGGATGACAATACAATCCAAACACTGTTTTAGTTTTTGGGGGGGTATTAACCACATTATACTCCTACTTTTCCTTCCTGAAAGGTATTTTATGGTTTTTCTCAGCATCCTGTTTTGACAGAGTTTATCAAATTATTGGGGGAGATGCTCCCGACAGAGTGTTGAGAGCATTTATCTATTTAAACCCATTCACAGATACATACTAAAACTGAGCTCAGGTCAGCGCCTGAGGGGCAACCAGCAGATACATTCAACCTAGTGTTGTTGTGCAGACCTGAAGACACGGATGTTATTTCAGTTGACACGACTAACATCACTGATATCCATTATACTGCATCACTCTGAGGCGGTCAGAGTTTCATTTAATCAAGCAAATTAACGTCTCTATTTTTCTAAATATATCAAACAATACTTAGCTTTTCAATCAGTAAAACAGCAGCATCTCCCTGTGTTGCTACAGACTGAAATGCTTTATGTAGAGAATGAATGAATGCCTCCATGGACTGACTCAAGAGATACTACTTACTACTACTCTGTGAACTGCCATCCATTATGTATAACTACTGTGCCACTATTTCAGCAGCCTTTGCTCCATTCAGATCTCTCACATCATTTATTCAGTCAGTCAGGTTGCTGACTGGTGAATGGACTCTGAATAAACACACATTATCTAACCCCTGCAGGATATGAACTACAGTATGGAAGTTAGTGATCTGGAAAAGAAGTGGGAATAAAAGCCAATCCAGCGAGGTCAAAGTTTGTTGATTACTGTTGCATATCTGAAAAAAAATATTTTTTTTGCACTGCACTCAAGCAACCCGTCCTAAACTGTCAGCCTGAGAGATCAACATTAGCAATGATGGAAACCAACTGCGTGCTGGCTGTGGTGACAATCAAAAAGCTGCTTTCACACACAATTGAATTAACCCAAATGTTTACTCGCAGGACACAACACTTAAAAAAATTAGGTGTGAGCTGCAACATCACGTTAACATCAAATGAATGTTTACAGTATGAGACCTGCTCCCTCCTTGCTCAAGATGCTATTTAATACATTTTCTGTAATACACAATTAGTAAATGGGAAAATGAATGGATCATTACTTTACATGTAGAACTATAAGAACTAAACAAAATGTAGAACACACACAACCATGGTGGCTGAATCACTGGAGCCCATTCACAACCCCACACACACACACACACACCTACCCAATGGCAGTTGTAGGTGGCAGTAACTGCTGACGGGTCTGACATGCAGTGGTTAAAAGGCAAGTGCAGCTGACTCTGTGAGTACTGCATGTATAGCGCGTGTGTGTGTGTGTGTGTGTGCGCGTTAGCATAGAAGTGACCACCACCACAAAACATTAGTGGTGAACAGTTATATGAATGTAAGACAAAAAAAAAAAAACCTCACAAGTGGATAAACAGCTCACAGCAGCAGCATGTGGCGTGTGTGTGTGTGTGTCATTGAGCTGACAAACAATCAATCAGAATGAGTAAAAAATCGTTGCTGGTTGCGCGCCTTTACACACGCTTGCTAAAAACACGACCGGACACCCTCAAATGCACAGAAACCCAAATGTGCTTTAAGCCTTCCTTGAATTCGACCGGCGTCTGTCTCGTCCTCCGTTCTCTCTGTGAATAAAAAGAGTCTTTCTTCATGTGCAAACACAAATGCTGAGACGCCTCCAAAAGCCCCTTAGACTAATCACATCACACACTACCTGCAGGTCTCAACATGAAAATATACTGCAGCCAAGTTGGACAGTTTGACTATCACACTTAACTGTCCTCTGTGTGTGTGAGAGACGAGTTTAAGTGCATGAACATGAATGTGTGCGTGTTGCTTAATCCAGTTCAGGCGAGTCTGGTGTTTCACTGTGTATCTCTGCATCTTCTGTCTCCTCTACATACTCTGCAGCCGTCGACTTGTCTCTTTCTTGCAGCTCTGCAGCAGAGAGTTGGTCTCTGTTCACCTCGAGAGGTGTGTCTTTACCTTCTGGCTCCTCTGGCGCCTCGTCAGTGGGTGTGACCAACTCCGTTGTTGTGGTTTCCTCTTTTACCGTCACATCCGTCTCATCCATCGGCGACCTCTCTTCCTCTTGCAGCTCCTCCTCTCCTCTTTGCTCTCCTCTCCTATCCCCCACTTTCTCTTCGTCCTCTTCCTCCTCTGTGATGGAGGCGTCTGGTCTCTGGAGGGACTGCATCGCGGGAACGTGGCTGGCGCAGGGGTGCAGGTGCGGCGAGTCGGAGGGGGGCAGCAGCGTGAGCGACTCCACGCTGAGGGTGTCTGCGTTGTTGTCGGTGAGGAGGGAGATGGTGGGCTGGGACGCTGGGGTGAGGCTCGGGGCCAGGGCCGTGACTGGGGCCGAGGGTGTAGAAGAGACTAGCATTACTTCTCCACCTCCTCCTTCCCCTTCTCCGCCTGAAGAGGAGGGTGGGGTGTGCTCCAAAAACGTACCATCATCTAGAGGAGAGCAGAGGAGAGAGTGAGGCAGGTGAGCTCAGAGGAAGACACATTTTTAAGGATTCTCACTGTGGCCCTGGTGTGACATGATGTGGCTTTCTTTAATAAAGCCTTCAAAAAATGTTTGTCCTGCTTTGCTAATGTACAGTGATGATCTAAAGGGGTACAAAGTACAAACACATTACGAAAGAAATTATGTAATATTTCAAGCTAGTGAAATTCCACAATATCCCCTAAATTTAGCAGACAATTTAATTTCAGAAAATCCTTTGCCTAAAACATAACTCTCAATATGTCGTGACAAACTCCATAACCAGTGGGAACCCTAAAACCCTCGGGATTTGCACATGAACGTAGACACACACAGGGGAACTTCATGTAATGACTACAGAGATCTATGCAGGTAAGAAGCGCCACACAGTTGGACACCCACACCCCCACACACACACCCCCACACACACACACACACACACCCCCACACCCACACACACACACACACACACACACACACACACACCGGCAGACTGACGACTGAGTAGCACAGCACAGTGTGTTCACCAAGTACCTCCTTTTGTTTTCATTGTTTATAGAGTGAAGAACAAGCAGATCCCTCAGACAAGGTTGGGATGGTTTCAAGTGTATCATCAGCAGAAAAAAGAGGTACAGGGTGAATGTGATATAAGCAGCAGCAGTTGTACTAGTGGTTTAACAGTAAACAACACAGTTTGTGTGGGCAGAACTAAACTATGTACTACAAAGTAAACTACTATGTAAGCATACTTACATTGTAGAGTAATGGTGCAGTGTGGAAGATACAACAAAACTGTATTACAATAATCAACGTCAGATCTACGAAATTAGAACAAACCACTCTATGATAGGTTACAGTTTTCTTTAGGGTCTCTAACTCTGGAGGTCAATGCATTTTGGGGCCGACAAGATGAAAACTGAAGAGAGCGAATAAAATAATTTTACTTGAGCGACAGACAAGATTTGAAAACACTGGTTCGTTTACCGAAATGTCTCCTCTAAGTGGAAATTTTTCAGTTATAAAATAAAGCTTTTTTGTAATGTGCTGTTTTGTTAGCTGCAGTTATGAAGCCATTTGGCCAGTGAGTGAAACACTCACTGTATATACACATAAACTCAGTACCAAAGAGCAGCCTGAACAGAAAAAACACTTGAGTGACATAAAACACTCTTATGATCCGAGTTTTCTTAGCAGTGAAGTGCCTAACCAACTTAGGACAGCTTATATGCAACATTCAATCATATATGTAATTATGTAAAGAATGGTTAAACACCTGACAACATAAGGAAACCTTTTCATTTTTATCAATCAGATAATCAACCTTGTTAAATTCTCATTCCACTCAGTGCAACTTTTACCTGCTCTGGTATTCAGTTCACCCGAGTTCAGTTGAGTTAAGCTGAAAATGACTTCTCCAAACAAAGCTTGGTGTACTTACACCCTGAGTAATCTATTGCAGGAATCTACTGATGTATGGTGCTCACCAGGTACTCTGAAGGGTAGAATGTGACTATTTACATTCACAAACACACACACACCACACGCAGACGCTTATGTGCCCTGTATGTCCCTGTGCTACTTCTTATATACTAATAACTCAACTGCCACCCCTGCAAAATGTTGTTGGTTTTGTGGTGTGTGTATATGTAACAGTGTCCTAGTTACACCCAATACTCTACATGTGTAAAGGAGGTATGTGTGTGCTGTATAGTGCAGATATACTGTTAACCACACCTCAGCTCCATAAAGAGTCCATCATCATCACAATGTTACAAATTAGGTCTCTATTTGCCTGTGGGATTTGACTTTCCCAAAATTACTGATTTACATTGCAGTCCAGAATCTGTGTATTGTAATGCACCGTATGTGCTTCTTTGTGTGTGTGATTATTTATGTAGGGAATGTGCATGTACTGCGTGTGAGCTACCTGTGGGGCTCTGAGCTGATATAGTGCTCGCAGTAACAGAGTCGCATCTTCCTGTGCTCCCACTCCCACTGGAGGGAGGCGAGGGGGAGGAGAGGGGCGAGGGACTGTGTTGCGACACACAGTGAGCCACGGCAAAACCTGAGGATGGCGCACATGGACATAGACACACACGCACAGACATACATGTGTAACCATGGGTGGGCAATTATTTCACCTATCCATATGTAGCCCTAACATCCTTATTTCAGGTGATGAATGTTGCCTTTCAATCTTTTTATCCACCAATGTACGTGAGATAGAGAGTCTGACTTATTGTGTGGCACACAGTATATACACGCATCATGTACCTAAGAGACTTAGGTGTCAGGTGCAGTTCTTTGCATGTGTGCACATGAATGCTTATGTGTGTTCTTAAATTTGTTTAATTCTGAGAGAGATGAACTTAAAATCTACTAATAAGAAAAACTGCCCTTTAGGTGAAAACATGTTGACTTTTGTTGACCTTTAAAGTGGCTATGAATACATTTCAATACATGTGGACTCAAATAAAAGCTTGCTATCAGTTTCACAGTGATGAAGCCTGGATTTCAGGACCTTCACATGTTAAATATTTCTATAGGAGCAGGTTTCCTTGTGGAGACAAACAATGAATCCCATTCAGGAACTGCAGCAGGTAATATAAACCTGTGAAAAAGGATTTAGCAGGAACAGACAAGGCAACAAAAAGTCAAACTTAAGTAAAGCTATAGCAAATGGTATCGTATCGAGTCGTATTTCTACACAAAGCCTCTAATCTAAGGCTCCTGATAGAAACAAGACTGATTTACTGTTTCTTCTACACTAAAGGTCAAATCACAAACCCATTTCCACAGCTAAGATACTATCACCAAAAAGTTTTCTCTAAGACTCAAAAAGATAGGTCATAATGAACTTACAATGACCTGATGTTGACTGATTGATTATTACAGTATTTCTCATGAAGTATCCAGTGTGAGATATGTTTTGTGATGTTTGTGTGATCATTCAGCTCTAGATTACAGGCGTCCTGATACTAATCTTTTTACTGTCTACTATGTCTAGATTTAAAGCCAAGAAAGATGAGTTTCTGGATCTCTGAAGCAGTGTACAGCTAAAGGAGTATGTGTAGGCAGTGGACCCTGGTCACCTGGTACTTTATCGACGGAGGCGAAAACTGATCTATTTGCTGTGGGGTCGTTGGGCGCCCGTCTCGACTGCTCGTAGAATCGGAAAGGCAGGCCGCTGGGTGAAGCGTTGGCTGTCTGACCGAAACCCAACACCTCTGTGGCACTGGGCTGCACAGGCAGGTCCAACAGAGCTGCGTGTAAGAGGGATAGAAACACAGTACCATTATAGCAACAAGCTTTAGGACTTGATGTGAAATTACATACCTTATGTCACAGAAAAGGACTAAATTCAAATTTTGGGAGAGCATGTGTAACTGGGAAAAAATTGTCTTTTTTCAATTGTTTCCAATGACAGGCCAGCGCGTAGAGAAAAAGCGCTGCACCAAGCGTCTTTTTTTCAGAGATCTCCGCCTTTTTTGTGCGGCCGCTCTGAGCGCTTCTAGTTGAAAATCTCTGAACTTTTCAGAAAGGTGCTGGTGTCGTCACTGCCGCTTTTTTTAAGGCAACCAATCATATATTGGATGGGGCTTGTCACCCTGGTAACCTAGAAAATAGCAACAGAACAGGAGAAACTTCCTGAGAAACAGAAAAGCCCATTTGTGGGAGCAGATCGGCCGGAAACTCAATGTTGCTGGTGAGTGTTGTGCTTTTATCACCCTATGCGTTGTAAGTTTGTTGTTAGATGTGTAGTCACCCCTTTAGATAAGATATTATCATAGAAACAAAACCCAAGTGCAGTATTTTTTTCTCTCACCGCACAAGCGCTTCATCCCAGTACCCTCCCACAAATAACGGCAGAAATAAATTCTATGTGGACACAGGCCCTAAGAAATGTTTTTGTATGTGTGACTATGTGAATGACTGCAGAGGCTATTTTGGCAGGGTTCACATCCTCCTTGATTTTGCTGTATTGGCAAGCTTTCAGATATGTATATATATATATATATATATATATTTATGTGTGAATGTTCACACAGAAGGACCAGCCACTTTAGCCAATGGATGAAATATGCATGGGTACATATTTACAAAATAAGTTAGAAATTTAGGCTTTGCTCTTATTGTGAGGTGTTTTATTTAAAGCGTGAGGTAGCTTTAACTTTCAGATCACCAACATTAGTTGTAGTCGAAAAATGTGAATTGTCATGGACAACAGAAGTGCAGAAAAAGAAACGGACGTGAAACTGATAAAACAAAAATGGAGGAAGTAATTTTTAAAAATGTATTAATTGATTAATTAGAATTGAATGACAAGAGAAGGAGGACTGTCTAATTCAGGGAATGACTGATACTATGAAGCTCTTAATAAAGAGATTAGCTTTCACTTCTGTTGGAGGGTAATTTACATATATTTTAAATTGGCTTTTTTTATTATATTTATTTATCTAAGTGTACTTAATCCTTTAGTTGAGGATGTTGACACCATGCTAGATTAGCTAGAAGCAGCGCTAGCTGTTAAGCTGTTGTTGTACATTACTGATGACTTGATTTGACTGTGGTGTACTTTTGTTTTCATGTTTTCTGTTTTCACTCACTGCTTTCTGTTTAACATCTCATGTGATTTCTTGTAAAAAACTGTACTGCACTTTCAAAGTAACTCCTGAAACGCTTTCAGCCTCTGTGTGGTCACTGACCATTAAAGCGAGGGCAGAAGCCTTAAAAGGCTTCCTGTTTACTCACCTGCAATCCTCTGCATCTTCATGCGTCGGGCCTGGATGCGACCCTTGGCCAGCCTCTGCTTGGCGATGATGCAGCGGATGTGATCGGCGAAGATGAAGTTTGCCTGCAGGATGGGCAGGGGCTTGGCGTGGGGGTTGGAGCTGGGCTTATGGATGATAATGTTCAGTGCTCTGCTGTCGTCTTCAACACCAGACACCTGCATGTCCTGTTGAGGGAGGGAGGGAGAGAGAGGGAACAAAGAGTAAGGGAGAGCGTTACAGAGATTAAACAGAAAGAGAGAGAGATAGAAATAGGTAAAGAAAGAAGAAAATGCAGAAAGTGGGAATGAAAAAGTGAAGAAAAATAAGAAGAAAACAGTGGGACAAAGACAGACAAACAAAAACAAGAAAGAACAAATGCAAAAAACAAAATTGGAAAAATAACTTGAGGAAAATAGAATCAAATGAATGGAAAGAGACAAAAATGGGACATGGACCTTAGTTGCATTCAGACCTAAAAACAGTAGTTAACATGACATTCATAACACAGAAAAAGGAAGGAAACATTAAACTGTACAGATTCAAAATACACAAGAAACACATTGTAATAACACTTTCATTATATCAGTTTCACAATAGCTTACTGTATACATTCTGCAATTCAGACTTCATCACTTCCTTAGAAAAATTAATTGCAATATCACTTCAACTGACCATACTGACATTGCAGGATATACTGTAACCCCGGTACACAGCATGACTAAACATGCTTATACTTGTCAAAATATCCCAGAGTGACAGTAAAGTATGTTATTGTGTGCTCCTCATGATATATTTCGAGCATTTTTCCAGTGAAAAATGATAGGAAGGGCTGAGGGATCAACTAATCACCACCTGATGAATGACGACTGAGAAAAGAAGAAGAGAAACAGGAGGGTGGCAGTATAGGGTGGGAGTATATTGAGTAACAATGGAAACTGGATGAATTGGGGATAAAATCAAAACAAAAACAAAGCATACTGTATGTGTAAGGTAGAAAGGCAGAGAGAAGTTAAAAAATAAGACAGGTTTTTTAAGAATAAAAAAGGAGGAATACACACATTAATGATATTTTTAATGGAGGGAACATTTCATTTGCTCTTTAAGACAAAGACACATCCACACAGAATGGGACACACCACTTTTCTCTTACTTGCAGAAGGCCGGCAAACTTGACGACACCCCATCCAAGGCGTTTGGTTTCCGGTTCGACCAGACTCATCTGGTACACATCTACAGCGAGGAACCTCTGGGCCTGGCCGCCATCTTTACTGACCACCATACAGGCTATTAGGTCACTGTTATCTGAAAAAGATGATGGGCATGACTGTAAATGTACTGCTATGTAATTCAAGTCATCTGAATCACCTGTTAGGACCAACGTTCTGCATTCAAAACAAAGGAAATATTTTGTCTGCATAAGATAAGACTAAGAGTCAGCAGGCAGGGCATGAATGATCCGTTTACTAATAATTACAATAACTGTAATTTATTAGTAGTAGTTAATTTCATGCTAATACATCCAATAGTTGTTGAGACCGACAGACTGACATTGCCGACCCTAGAGCCGCTAGCATGGCTTAAAATAATATAACTGAGCAGAGACTGTGTGGAGAATCACATTTTCTAAAGAGGTTTTAGTCTAAATAAGCTCTCTGATAGAGTCCTCTGTAGTTGCTGTGGAATATATGGCACAGCATACATAACATATGTAATGGACATACAGTAGACAGCAGTGTAGACATGGACATCACTTTCTAATTGTACAACAGCATTTAGATTAAAAGTGTTTAAAAGCCGAAAGTTGCTTTTTAAAACAATGAAACTTCAACAAACACAAGGTGTTGGATGATAAGACATCACTTACTAAAATGCAACACTTAAATCTTACACTGAGACAGACACACACACACACACACACACACACACAGTTAATGATGGTTATTTCAGGGGAGCATACCTGATTACTAATGCACACCACAGAAAAAGAGGATACTGTAGCTCTAATAGCCTACTTCTGTTTTATGATACAAATGAGTAAAATGATTCATCTTCTTTAGAAAAACCTTGGTGCAAAATATAAATGTTGGGTAGGGCCGCTTCCTGAAAGTGTACAGTAGCGCAACCCGTGAACACTGATTATCCAGTTGTTACCCAATAACAGTGTTAGTTATAAACTCTTCTTAATTAAGTGCAGTTGTGTTTTTTTACTGGTGCGCTGTTTTTTACAATGAGCTGTTACTTTTGTGTCCACATATTACATATTGACACAGTTAAAACAGAGAGACTGCTGCACACACTTAAAAAGGACAGAGGAGACGCTTTTCTCCCACATGTCTGGGAGGAAGAAACGATGAAGAAACAGTAAGCCCACATCTCAGCAGCTTCACTTCAGTTTACCACAAAGCCTACTGAGAAGCAAACATGAAATGTGGAACTGATGATGACCTGATTTGACGCCACTGGTTTTGGTTTAACTATCACCCACCCTCAGTGGCTCTAAATGTAAACTAGTAACACCACACTGACGTACACCTCCCCCCGACGAACTTCTCTTTCTCTTGTACAGTCTCACTCATGTCCCTTCCACTTTATAATATTTATGCTCACTGGTTACTCGATTTCTATTCTCAAGAATCATGACCAGTTCATCTTTAAACTGGTATGTGACTAATGTTATATGTGTGAAATCGGTCCTTGAGTACACTTGGGTTTTTGTTTGTTTAAGTAGCTCCTTGAGTGGAGTGGTATGTTTGCTCTGGAGGAAAACTATTTTAATACTATTTTTACTACTTTTGTGTTTTTCTCACAGCTCAGTTCTCTCAGTTGATGGACACATGGTGGCTTGTAGTGTAAATCACCCATTCTGGTTATATGACTTTCTCTCTAACCAATATTAATAGATCACCGGGGGTTACCAAGAACTTGACATTAACCAATGAAGCAGTGAGCAGTGAAAAGTACCTGCAGCTGGAGAGGTAGCCCGATTTACTATGGCAGCACAGGGACGCAAACAGCCAAATAGTCAGAGAAATGAGGGGAAGTTTGATAGCTTGAATCCCCAGACCAACTGGGAAAAAACCCTCCAACCCCCAACTTCTACTTAACTTCTGACTACAGAAGGCGGGGGTGGGTTAACTTGACTGGTCAAAAAGGATTGAAAATGTGGGACATTTAATGCACGACAAGTTGACTCTATTCAGTAGCCTTTTTTGGGATCACTGAAACAGTGACGGTTTCAACCACTGAATTTGTTTTGAAACTACTTTCATCCAAAACAGGCAAATTGCAGGGAAGCACATTTCTATGAAAGATCTGGTTTCATGAGGTACAGTATGTTTCCAAGTATTAGTCAAGTGAAGTTGAACAAAGGGAATATTGATGTTGAGGCAGCTAAAACCTGCATATTGTTGACAGTTTCATCATTAATCATTCAGCAAATGTGTTGCTGATGCAATTTATTGCACAAGTTCTTTGGAGTTCTTCAGAAATTTGGTTCTTTCATTCCGTTTTTCTGACTTGATTGACAACCTAACTGAAATAAGACTCAGACCCTTTTCTAACTCATTGAGCATGATATTACTTAAGCTGTTCAGTAAAAAGCACCAGACAACAGTGCAGGGAGCCTTAACTGTCTGTATGTGTTCCACACTCCCTGTCCGTGTCCAAAAATTACTGAAGGTAGACAAAGGAGTGACTGTATTCCTTGGAGTGAGAAAAAAACAAAAAACACAACATGTGACTCCAGTTTAGTTTCAAGCCTCAGAAGATTTCACCCTCAAGAGATAACTGGTCACACTTGGGCATGTTCATTAGAAATATATAACACATAAAATCAGTGTCTTCAAAAGCTACTTTTTGTAACAACTATAACAATGTGTCACTTTCAATTACTTACAAGAAGCAAAAACAACTCTAAAAACAAAACAAAAAGTACGAAGGTGATAACAGTTTTATATAGCCACTGTAAAATGTACTGTAGCACTGTAGTATGTAATAAATCAATAATAAAACAAACTCCACAGCAAACTGCAGAACGTCCATGTTAAACAGTATCAACATGAATTAATGTCTTTGCATGCTCCAAAGTTCTTGTCGATGGGAATGCAACAAGACCATCTCTGCAAGGCCAGTGGCGTAAGGTAGTTACGACGGGCCCCAGTGCACGCTAGTTACTAATTATGAAAAACACACATACACTTGTCAGTCTACCGTATATCGTGTCGTTTCATCACATGATCGAATTGGACAACATCAACATATATATTACCCAGCAATCATCATTGCATATCTGTTTATGACAAGAAAAACAAAGAAAATAAGAGATTTTCATTTCATTTAATTGTAGTTTTTATAGTTCATGTAGAATAAGCATATGATTTTGTTACAGACCACTACTGACTGTTTCACAAAATAAAGAAAGAAAACCATGACGGAGATGGGTTTGCCTTTACGACGGCATATATAGCAAATGGCACGAACTCTTCTTTGAACACAGGCATATATACAACTCGCAAGAGCCTGTTTTCTGCCAATACATTGTGGGACGGCCCGCTCTCCCTACGGTCCCCCCACCCCACGGGCCCCAGTGCAACTGCACTGCCTGCACTGCCTCTACGCACCTGCACGATGCTACAACCCCACTGATGATATACAGGTACAGACATTGGCAAATGTGTGATTCAACAGTTACCAGAGGATGTGGTGAAATGGAGGTGGTGGCAGCCTAATGGTCAGAAAAGGGAGTCTGTGGGTGGAAGGTGGAAGGTTTAAATCCCCCAACCCTTGAGGAAAAACCCTCCCTCTCCCCACAATTACTCTGTAAGAGTGTGTTTTTAGTCAACCACCTTACATAAATGAAAGTGTCAGTGACTTACTAAAAAGAAAATAAGGAGTAAACCCAACAGGTGTTTTTTTTTTTAAACCATGCATGGGTAGAGTTAAATGCAAGACAGATTATCATAATTACTAAACAGAGATTGTTTAAAAATATCTTTTCAAGTGACAGAAAATAACTGGGAGTCTTGTCACACCTGCTTTGATAGCTCTTAAAAGGGGTATCAATATCTAAATCTGCCACAGACTCTTTGACTGGCATTTGGAATCATGACAAGTGTCACAGTTTCAACCACTGAATTAGATCTGAAAGTTAAGCAGCAGGGAGACATTTGGTTTCAATAGGTATGTTTCTATCCATTTGTCAAGTGATTTTTTGAGATACCCTCCCCCCTCCCAAAAGAGGGAGAATTAAGGTAAGTTTTCATCACCAGGGTTCGGGACAAATGAAAGTCGAGCTTTCACCACATCACAAAAGTGGAACGTTTTTCAAGAAGTAAAACTAGGCCAATTATGGCCGTTTCACGCAGTCTGAAGACAAAAATGAGTTAAAAAAAAAAAATTGTAATATTATAATGCAGAAATAAATGGCAACACAACCATGACACAAAGCTGTTTGTTTCATTTGGTCCATTCATCATGCCACTTTTGTCAGGTACACATCATTAATCGTTCGGCAAATGTGTTTCCAAAAAGTACCGAAACTGCAGCTCAGTCATCACAGATGATATGATAACTCTTAAAGGCTATGACTACCTAAATTTACCACAGACGGTACAGTCATCGCTGCTACCTAAACAACCCAGTGGAATTTATAATGAACTCTTCTCCTCGTGTAGAATTCTAAGAAGGGATTTTAATGTTATACCTACCCCCATTTCGATCATTTGAAATCACAAATAAGATTAAATATATAATGTAGGTAAAAAAAAAAAATAGAACATATGACTTGTACAGTTGTGAAAGTAATATTATCTTTTACAAAAAGTTTGTGATTTTCTTTTTCATCCTTATAGTCGTGTTACTGATCAGTATAGAAGAGGAAAGACAGAAGAGTAGAGATAGTGCAGAGAAAGTGTGAAAGAGGAAAAGAAAACAGATAGAGGAAAAGAGGCTTTCTTTACTTGCATCATAAGATACACCTAATATAGATACTGTATGACGTACTATCTGCCCAGGGGAATTTGTGGTGAACCTTTCTTTCTGAGGATGTTCTGCTAATTAAAATAAACTTAATACAAAAATGAGGTAATGAGCTCATTTCAAATAAGAGAGGCGGCCTTTTTGTTTACTCTCCGACTCTCTGCTCTCAGAGTGAAAGCCATGAGTAAAACGGTGTATACTACATTCTGTCATTTTGATTTCCTTTTTGATTTGGTGTAACTCTACTCGTATTCATATATTTCAGCACATCTTTAATCGTACTTGTTTGGTCGTGTTGGTTATACCTTTCAAAGCTTCCTTTCTCTCCCAACCTGTTTCCATATGTTCCTCAAAGCAACAGTTTTGCTCTTTTATATATTTTCAATTTTCATTTTGTTTGTTTAGTTCTTTGGCATAGAGGCATACTATACATATATAGACAATACTAGCTAGTAGGATAAATACACGATTAGTTTTGGTCTTTTCATGAGATTTGTTGATAATAAGAGATAAAATGAAACCAGGATTATGCTTTAATATGCTTGGGTGAGCAGCCCTAGTACAGCCCATGTGGTAAGGTCTAAGAACTGTGACAGATTACAAGGAAGGAGCTTCTACCCTCAGGCCACTTGGATCCTAAATGAGGTCACTGCCTAAGCTATAAACGCATGCATGCAAATGTCAACAAAAAAAAGAAAAAGCAACGCTTGTGCACTGTGTGTGCGACAGCTTCATCACTCCAGTTCACATTACTGTGCAAATGTACTTGTGATATCCTGCAAGGCAGAGCTAACCACGTGCAAGTTTCCATAACATCACCTACACACCTGTGTACAGTAAGAGAAGACTATTCAGGTTATCTTAGTGTGTGGGAAGCTGTGCGCGTAGATACTTGTGAGTGTGTCTGTATGTTCGTCTCTGTGTTGTTGTGGTTGTGAGCATTTGCATGTGCATGTGTCTAGGTATTGTCAAGACTGTACTCGTACGTCTGTGCTGTGCATCTAACGATGTCTTTCGCAGAAAGTGTGAGTGTGTTAGAAACAGAGAGGATTACTGATGTGTTTCAGATATTCATGCTGTAATTGTAGATTGACGGCAGTACTTTTGGGGAAATTGTACACTGTAGGGGTGGTAAGAGATGTTATTGTTTTCTCCTGCTCTTCTAGTTAGAGAGGCAAGTGTCTGTAATTTTCTTTCCTTGACTTTCTTAGGTTATACTTGTATTGCACTAATTAGACTTAATTTTGTCTTTCATGGTGTCCTTGCCC
Organism: Macquaria ambigua; assembly: GCA_008360985.2. NCBI lineage: Eukaryota > Metazoa > Chordata > Actinopteri > Centrarchiformes > Percichthyidae > Macquaria > Macquaria ambigua. The sequence continues at coordinate 45,891 of VMKM01001831.1, forward strand.
ACCCTGAAGTTTGACTATTTCAACACTAGAGTGTAAAAGTGATAAATAAATAAGTCATCAGCTGTCCTGTAGCCTGTGGTCTGGTTTTGTACAGTTTACAGTATGCCTCTGTTTCTTTGTGTGTGTCTTACTGAGGTCTAAGACGTCATCTGTCTTGATAAGGTCTTCAGGTCGGGTCAGAGGCAGCTGCGTCTCAGGTTCTCCCTGAAGCTGAAGCGATAAGGACCGCAACATGAAGAACACACGGATGGCCTGTAGAGAGAGTGGAGAGGTCCCACACAAACACAAACAAATTAGAGAAGTTATGTGAAATCAACCAACGGTTACAACAAACTAAGGAAAAGAACGGTGAATGACAGCGCTCGCTCCAAAATATCCTATTAGACAACATGAGAGGCTTTGACATCAATCATACAATGTTTTTATCACTGTCAGAATCAGGTTAATACATTTTATCTTTCATCTGAACTTTGGAGTGCTGCCATATTGGTGTCATTTGTTTGTAGCAAGGTTGTTTTTTTTGGCAGAGCTCGAAACCAAAAGAATGAAACATGAGGTACACCTGGCTTTGAGTGTTACAGTGCAATTACACAGGTATTTTAAAATGTCAGATATTACATTGGTATTTAGAAAATAATAATTCCGCATGGTTGATTTCATGTCCCAAGGCCTCAAAAGGATCTCATTTTTCAACTACACCTGACTTCCCAGGAATCTCACAACCTGTTGTATTTGAGAGTGATTGATTTCAGACTTAAGTGTTACATGATGTGGACTGAGCTCGAGTGTGGACACACCCTCCGTGTCTTCTCCACGTCTCCACATGGCAGTCTCTTGACAAAGTCGATGCCAGTCAGAGGGGTGCCGGTGGGCGGCAGCAGTATTGAGGCATCCATCATTAGATACTCCACATTCAGTGGTTTACTCTGCAACATACACACAAGCCCACGTACAGCACCGGCACAGACATTAGTAACAGCAAAAATATATTTGTTCAGGTAAATCACGTTTAAGGTGAAAAAAAAAATCAAACAAATGTGACACCAAATGAAGGCCAATTTACCGTCATGCTCCTGTACTCATCTTCAAACATGTCCAGAAAGATCTCCTCGCCCTGTGATGACATAATACAGTTGGAAGCCAGTTAAAAATAAGCCAGAGAATGTGCGGAAAATTCACGGACAAACATCTACAGTGAATTTTTGCATAAAGCGTAACTCAGCTGTCAAAAGGCCAGATGCATTCAAATGCATCCTTTGTGCTAAGGTATGCAGCTCTATGTACACACTGTTATGAATTATAAACAGATCTTACTTATCATGCATGCATACCTACTCCTCTGCTCATTTTGGCATCGTCCTGGAACAGTGCCAAAGCAGCCACTAATAAAAGGTTAATCCCATTACACACCGTTATATGTTGTAAGCCATACTGGAATGTTTCCCGTTTTATTTTTTAGGTGCATTGCCTTTTTTATTTGATAGTGACAGCAGAGAGTCAGAGATGAAACACGGAAATTGAGATAAGAGCGATGATATGCAACAAAGGTCCCCCTCGAACACAACAAGGGTACCCAGTAAGGTTTGCTAATCACAAGAGTTATTAAAAATCTGATTTGTGCTTATAATTATGTATTATAATTATTCACATTCATTTTCATTATGGTCTTGAAATGTAAATCTATTTACTCTAAATAATCATGATGCCAGTAGAAAGATTGATATTAATGCACATATAAAATATAAATTCTCCATCAGTTAAAACTCTGATGATACTTAACATGCTGAAGTTGTGTCCTGAAAACGTTACTATATTATATCTGGCCCAGATTCCCTCTTTCATGTTACCACTTGCTCACATTGAATATAAATGTCATATACTCAGTTGACTCATCTGCAAGTCTGTGCATGTGCAGAGTATAAAAACATTGTATGGAAGTATACATGCTGTCACGGCAGATTCTGATAAGCATCAGTTTTTGTGGGGATAATGCTGTTTGTGTTCTTTTTGTTTGTGCTCACGGTCATATTTCTGGCCCCTGGCAGCTTCCCAGTGTAACCACATTCTTCCTACTGTTACACGCAACAGACCAGTGACTTCTCTTATCTGGGGAAATTAAACTGTCGCAGGCCTCCTTCTCCTAAACATGATACTGCCAGCGCTGCGCACAAATCCTGTGTGTTCCAGCACATCACCCATATGAATGATAGCAGAAGTGGGAGAGGAATTCTTAAATGACGTCCCATCAACAAAATGATGTTGTGAACCAAAACAGGAAATGCTGAACAGATAAGATAAGTTGTTTGGACATGAACAGTTGAGCATTGAGAGTTGCTAAATGGAAAACAAGCTAAAGCTGGGGTAGGCAAAACCTGTGCAACCTAGGCAAAACCTTCCACCCCTCTCTCTGCTGCCTCGTATCACTCCACTAAGCCCCTCCCACCAAACCCACAACTTTGACTGGCAGCAGAAGGAATCTGTTTCCCTGCGAAACCATATCCCTCGTAGGGCTCGTTCTCCACGGCGTGAGCCTCACCGAGACATGCATATTTGTCACACTTAAATGTTTCAGATTCATCAAACAAATTTTAATATTAGACAAAGATAACCCGAGTAAATACAAAATGCAGTTTTTAAATGATGATTTCATTTTATTAAAGGGAAAAAAGCTATCCAAACCTACCTACTTAACCTACTTTAATCAAATAAACATTTCATTTAATGAGATTCATCATTCAAACTTTGTTGTTGCCACTTCCTAAAGAAAGCAGCTGTACTGTTTTACTATCACAGTGATCCTGATTAATATTTATATATACTGTAGATGAGATTTGAGGGGAAAAATTAGTTATGCAGGATTTAAAAATAATTTTGACCTTTCATTTGAACCTGCTGGAAGTACCAGTTGGGAACAAAAAGTTAACAAAAGAGCAACCACTATTTCTAAGTAATGACTATATTTTTTCAACAGGAAGCCTCTTTTCAAGGGTTATGTTTGGAGTCAGCGCATTGATCAGTGATATTTTCCTGAATGCTGAAATACAGCTTTTCTTCCTCTTTGGGCCTCGATGGTCCACGAGGTTAAATCGAGAAGACATCAGCCAAACTGAAGTCCTGTGACTGATTCCAAAACTGATATCCAAAGACACTCAAAGAGAAACAGAAAGCACTGAAAGCATTTTGCCTATGTGTGTAAATATGACTTTGTATAGTATACATGGGAAACACTTTTAGTTTTACCTATCACACTTTCAGGGAAACGGTTTCAGTTACAATCAGTGGATACACTCACATGCACTCACGCACATACAAATGTCAGACATAAAGAGCCTTAACAGGTAGACTGTTATTCAGCTTTTGTTGTGACACAGTTCTCAAGAATAACTGGTTGCAACACCAGATTGGCTGCTTGCTTGTGTGGCTCTTTGTTCTTTTGTTATTCTCCCTAAATTATTGTTTTCTGTCCATAGCTTCGGCCCAGTAGCTGTCTCCGTATGATCAGCCAGAACAGCAAAAGTTAAAGTTTCTCATGGTGGGACTGTCAGCTGAAATCCTATTGGCTTACAGCAGTCCGCAACAGCGAAATGCAAAATATTTTGCATTAATATAATTTGTTAGACAATGTCAGTCTGGTTGTCTGAGTTTGTGTTTTCAGATGCCACTTGATGCTTAACTTGTCCTCCCTTACGGAGAGAAGCACTTTGTAGGTTACTGGTGTGTGTGTGTGTGTGTGTGTACATTGGGTAGATATGTGTCTAGTTATCTTCAAGGGTGTGTGTTGGTGTGTGTTACTGCATACACTCACCTTGTAGAATCTCCGCAGTAAATGCAGACTTTCTTCTCTAGCACCCTGCAAACACAAACATCAAGTATCAACAGTATGAAATAATTGCAAACACACACACACACACACACACACACACACACTTATCTTCATTAAATGTATATTTTCAAACAATGAACAGGTAAGAAACAAATTGCCAGACATTGTGTTGGTTATAAAAATGCAAAATCAACCAAACCCTACATTATTTGAGGAACTTAAAAAACTTTTCCACATAAAATGATACAACCTACAACCACCGTTATGACCCCACTTTTTTACTCTTAAGTCATCTTCTCAGGCCATTGCTTCCCAACAAGCTTCAATAATTCAAATCTCTGCAAACTATTTTCAACCTTATATGTAAACTCACTGTTACTAAGTGAGTCTGTGTTTTATATTTAAATGGTTCTTTATATAGCACAAGATGATTTAGAAAATAAGTTTTAGACTGGAACTAATTAAATATTATGATTATTTAACAATCATGTTTTCTTTCCTTTTGACTTGCAATTTTTAGACTTAGCACAAATATAATACAGTATTGAAAATGTATAATATAATCACATTTGCAAAACAATTTTCAAGAAAAGCTGCTGCAAATTCAGACATTATGGGGAACAATATTCATAAAACAACTTGTGAGATAGTAGTGGGACTGACAAAATGATGAGGTACAAATAATTAGAATTTTATACAACGTTAGTTATTCACATAATTGTAAATAGATGATTAAAATACACTGGAAAGTTCCAGTGCTCCATTCAAAACAAATAAATAGTACAACAGTCTTAAGTCTCTAAGTAATACTTAACATCAAGGACTAAGTAATTATATCTTATGTCCACCGACTAGTCCTGAGAAAGGGTGACATCTATAAATGCGTATCACATGAGTAACTACCAGTGAATCTCACACTTTATAGGAATGTGACATGATTTACTGCAACTGTTTGTGTTTATGTTGAACTGCTGTGTTACGCAAGACACATTTCTTTGACGGCAATAAATCCTTCCCTGGTTTACTCATTCACATCAAGAATCAGAGAGCTAGAGGAAGGATAGTTATGTGCAGCCAATGTTCTTCCTGCAGTGATGTTAGAATGAAAGTAGTTTTAGATACAGCAATCCTTCAACAATGTGAAGCCGCATGTGATTAACACTGAATAAACTAAACCTGGAAATGCCGGCCTGTTTTCCTGTCAGAGATTAGTAACATGACTAGTCAGCTATTTCCCAACAGCATGGTAGGAAGAGAATTAGCAGGGTCAGGCCCAACTCAACATAATAATAATAATAACTGAATTTTTTTTTTTTTCTTTCTAGGGTCAGTTTTCTGGCATTTTGCCTTTATTGGACAGCACACAGCAAAGAGTCAGAAGTCACAACTTGACAAATATTTAAGAAAAATTAACTTTGACTAAAATAATGATCATAGTTCCTGGAAAAATCCTCAATATTACTATTTCAGCCAAAGGAGCACTGTCCCACTTGAAAGGGGTTCTTCATTAATGTTAAACTGTGTCAGAGTGGGAAATTATTCAAGCAAAAACCCCCAGTGATGATAAACTGCCTACTATGAATACAAAGTGAAACCTGGTCAGACCTGCTAGGAAAAATGACCATGGCCAGGTTTCAAATCACTTTTAAAATCAGTCAGATCACACGGTCAACTTTTTCCAAAAATGAAATGGTGAAAAAAACACAAGCAGTAACACAACTACTTCCTGTAACTCCTGAGAAGAAAGAAAAGAGGAATGCAGAGAATGAGAGGGTGGGGAGGATTACCCAGAAGTGAGACAAGAGGAAATAAAACATTTCCAAGAAAGACAGGGAAGAAAAATCAATGCTGCACAAGCCAGGGCGTGTAGCAGGAAAGAGAGGGAAAGAGGAAGAGGAGGGGGACAGTTCAGGAGGTGAGATGTGAGGTTTGGGCACAATGCTAGAGGAGAAGGGTGGTCTGCCTTTAATCATACACCGTCTGCTGAAATATGTCTTGGGTCATACCCACACATTAGCACTCATTGAGAAACCCTGCAGCTACGGATTCTGAGGAAGTGAGGAAGTTAAATGTAAAGGAGTTGTTTTACTACACTGGAAGAAAACCTCCTCTGGATGGCACAAGATCCAACTTTCCACCTGCCTGCTGTGACCCTCTGATCCCTGAAACTCTTTATATGTGTTAAGATTATTGATTCTGTGTGTGTGATATGTTGACAGGCCTGTATGTATGATAGTAGCGTGTACATATTTGTCTGTGCTGTACCTCCAGGCAGGCCAGATGAACGTCTTTGATTATACAGAGGTCTCCAGACAGCACAGACTGCTTTAATAAAAGGCAGCTCAGCTCCAGGGTAGCTAGACGCACTTTACCATCTACACACACAAAAGAGAAATATATGAATAAGTAATGAGGATAACTTACTGTAGTTCCATATTGGCTAAACAAAGCAAAGCTTACATGGAATAATATGGACAATGTTAATGGTAATGTGTAATTAATGGACCAAAATGTGATCATAACATGAAATGTGCACTTGGCAATTTCAACAAAATGTCTCAGTTTTTCCACATTCAGTAAGTCTAATGTCATTACATGTGCATTACAATTTACAAATCACAGTGGATCTACAAAGGCACAAAATGTTTTCTTGGAAAACCCAATACTAAATGTTTTCTTGGAAAACCTGACACTCCACTGTGTCCACTTTTCTCCTTTTTGACAAAGAAATTTTCCACCGGTGGCTCCAGCAGTAGCCTACACTTGAAAGTGTTGTGTCACGTAGCGTGTATGTAAGTATGTGGGATCTGTAATAGCATATCCAGCTGCTACCCGCATGCTGGAGAAGTTAGCCTTCAGGGCTTTCTGCCAGAAAGGCTCTGTGCCTGCTGCTCTTATTAGGACAGTGCAGTAGGAATAGCAGCATATTATTGGAAAAATTGGAATTAATGATTCTCTGCTATTTTCACACTTTGCAAAGTCATCCAGTGGGCCAGATTAGACCCTTTGGCGGGCCGGTTCTGGCCCGCTGGCTTTATGTTTGACACCCCTGTTCTACTACATTTCCATTCACTTGTACAGGACTTCTCGTCATACATATTATATTTATGCTCATATGTTCAGCTTGGAAACATGCAAATAAAATAAATATCACAAGAAAAGAATAGCGCTTGTTTAGGTATGGAACAGCACATGCTAAGTTGTTCAGTTCACATTCATCACAGAGCTGTGCACAGTAATGGGAATTCAAACTAAAATGACATGACTGAAATGAGGGACTGGCTTGTATTGATAATTTAGATAACTAAAGAAATTCAAAATGTTAGTGGTGTGTGTATGTGTGTGTGTGTGTGTGTTACCTGGCTGTGCTGCCTGGCTCATAACTCTGATCAGTCGCTCTACCAGCACCAGGCTGTAGGAGCTCTTCTCCTGGTCAGGAACTGGCAACTGCAGACGCTCCAGAAGATCTCGGTTTATACCTACAGACAGACGGACAGGCAGGCAGACCAGGTAAGGAAATAGATGCATGGATCATGCCAACTTTGCACTCGCCACCTCCGGTGTAGAGATTCAGAGAAACAAGGACTCGTGCAAAACAACCTACATCTGTTTTAGAGAGGTGTTATAACCTTCTTGAAGGTAGGATTTATTGCAGGACTGTTTTGTTTGTGACTTGTTTTAGCTAGGTGTACCTAATAAACTGGCAACTGAATGTATACTGAAACCAATTTGTATGATGATGTAAAGTAGGAAATGTACAGTTCTTTGCCAAAGACACCACAGAAACGAACCAAAGGTATTCAATTCTGTTGAGTCAGTCAAGTCCTCTTTTTAGAAATGTAAGCTGCTGTGCACAGCCTATATGGACCTCCAATAAGGATGCCAGTTAACTTCATTCAGGTATCTGGAATGAGCCACTATAACCAACCAAGTACATGTGTATAAATGAAAAGAAAGGCCAACCTTTGCTGTGTGAGACAGCATAAAGCAGGCAGAGGACAAACAGGGCGTGGTAGTCGTCATGGGTGCAGTCGAGAGCACTGTACACCATGTCTAAGAACGGTCTGCAGAGAGAGCGAGAAGATATCATCAGTCCCTAGACACTTCTGTTACTGTTTTTTTTCATTCTTTCCACTTCTAGACCAATCTAACAGTTTGGTGTGTTCAGATATGTGTGTACATGTACCTGCTCCTCTGTGTGTGTGTGCGGGTGGCTGCAGCTGTCTTCTCTTCATCTGTGATGTTCTGTTCCGTCAGCTCTGACACCTTACACTTCTCCATCACCACCATCTCTATCTCTGTGCACACACACACACACACACACACACACTTTGTACTTTCTTACGTACATGTCCATAAAATGTGAAGATTTTTAAAAAAATACATACTATTCACATCACATCACACACACTCAACAAAAACACACATCATAGCTATGAAGAAAAAAACAGTGATTATGCATGTAGAGTCTGAAGTGCTTCCTTCTCACCATTCACTGGTTCAGAAAATGATGAAATGTGTTAAAGCAGCAAAGATGGGCCAATCTTACCACCAGTGTCTGCTTTCTGTTTCAACCAATGGTGTACAGCATGTCACCTAAGTTACCATCTATCCTTCAAAAAGCTTCTTATTTTATCACTTTTCTGATTAAATCAGTTAAATAGGGTAGGTGTTGTTTTTCCACAAGGGGTACTTTTGTCTCACTTTGAAACTAATCTGTTCCTCTGCAGCCCACATCACGATGCTATTTGTGTTCAAACCCGTGCTGTCAAATTCTGTACATTTGAACCTTCAGAAGCATTGAAGATTGTGTAGCCCTGCACAAAGACTCTTTGAAAAAAATAGTCTAATCAGTTAAAGTAAAGAAGGAATCATTTCAGATGAATGAAATGGTCACATTGTTACTTAACACACACACACACACACACACACACACTCTACCACGCCACCAAACACACACACGCACACAGAGCAGGAGTGAGAGACAGGCGGAGAGGTGAGGAGCACAGGATGGATGGTGTGTCACCGTGGAAATGGACAGTCGGCTGCCATGGAGATTGTGTTGGACATATGATCAGTGGTAGCCATGGTAACCATGGGAAATTAAAAGGTGCCAAACAGGGGAAGCAGCAGAAGGAGGGAGGCCTCATCTCAAAACTAGCCAAAGAGGAACTTTTGATCAAATTTACTGTCTTTCTGCTTTTACCGTTTTTCTTCCGCGTTTTATTTTAGCCTCAACTTTTAACCCTCTTTGATTCTTTGACATTTGTTGTTTTTAACACCTTTTCAGGAATGATGCATGTCCTTAACTTGAGAAATGTCTTACCACTGCTCAAGAGGCTGCATAGTCTAATCTGAATTTTGCAAATAAACAGGAAATGCATGGAGATGACCGCAACAGTCATGTGCACACTTAAGCGCCCAACATGAAAAGCAAATAAGCAGAGCACATTTACAGTAAAAGTTAAGCTGCCATCATCTTTTTAGTTATTCTGTCTCTTGAAGAGTTAATCTCTCTCTTTTCTGTTTGGAGACGAGGACTACTGCTGCTGTGGTGGCTGTTGGGTAACCAGGGTGCATCATGGGAGACTGCGTCTGACTGATGGGAGTAAAGAAACACACACACACAGTCCTGTACCGCTGTGTCCAACGAGACACACACTCACCTTCCGCCGTCTCCCCACTCGCTCTGCTTCCCTTAGAACTCCCTCCTCCTCCTACTCCCTCTGTACCTTTTCCCTTCTCTCTCTCTCGGCCTCCCTCCCTCTCTCCTCCTCTGCTGTCATCGTCCCAGCCCTCCTCTCCTCCTCCTCCTCCGCTGCCTCCTCCCCCTCCCCCAGCCCTTTCGTCGTCCTCCTCCTCGCCCAGGTTCTTGTAGTTTGGCCTCTTCTGAGTTCTCTTGCGGCCGCGGTGGCGGGACAGCTCCAGGGAGCGTTCCAGAGACTCTGGGGGCTTGGTGAACCGACGCACACCTCCTGCACTGGCCTGGGGAGTTGGAGAAGGACAGAGAAGAATCAGATGCCTGGAAGTGAGTATCACAGAGTAATTATTTTGTTATCATGTGACATTTTTGGTTAAAATAAAGCAGTGGCCGTTCTGTGACTTAAATGCTTCTTGGTTTTTCATGTCTACAGTGGTAATACAGCACCATACCTTCCAGTCTGTGCTGAATAACATAACGGTTCAAAACAAGTGAGAAAAAGAAAATGGGAGGAGTGTATTTAGTCAATGATATTCTGGAGTAAACACACTCAGAGGCCGGATTCTTAGAAGAAACTAACTGTCCTGTTTCCAGAAAGCAATATCACTGCAACCCATTACTGATAGATGTGCATGCAAAAAACAGACACACATGAACAGGCATGAGAACACATACATACTCAAAAATACACTTGTATAACTGATGTGCCTATATCTTCTCACACATAAAGAGCCTTACAGTAAATCCTTCTTGCACTATCTCATTGATCAAAGTCCGTTAAAACTCACAAGCCACTTACTCCCTGATAAACTTCATCAGAGCAGAGGAGAAAATGACCACTTGCCAGACAACCACACACACACACACACACACACACACACACACACACACACACACACACACACACACAGTTAATCACTGGCTGTGAGGCCATTTCTTTGAAGACATACTGGAACTAGAACACACTTCTCGCATAGAGGCCTCAAACTTGCACCAAAATGAACACAGGAAACAGCTGGTAAATGATAAGATGGTGAGCAAAGATATCAACACCGACTTACAGTAAAAATTAGTAATTATAATGACAATAATTACTACTAATAATAATTCAAATGATAAAACTGAATACAGAAACGTGGCTGTCAAAGATTAAAATGTGTTTTTAATGGTTTGTGTTTCAGAACAAGTCAGCCCTATGTTTAGACTATTACCCTGAAGCATTATAAAGCTAAAAGCCTTAGCTACTCATTTCCACAGAATACTTAGAGAAGTCTTTTTAATCCGTCCTGTAGCCAGCCACACTTTTAAACAAACTTTTAATATCTGTATCACTGGGTACATAGGAGCACTTAGGATTGTACTGTAGTTGCTGCTAAAAACACAGTGTGTATTCTGTCAGACAAAAGCCACAGACTAGTATCAGTGTGTGTGTGTGTGTGTGTGTGTGTGTGTGTGTGTTTGTGTGTGTGTGTGTGTGTTGCACCTGTTAGCTGACTATATTCTGGTAAACCGCTCACACTCTGAGCCTATGCTGAGAAATTAATGGAGGTCAGGGAGCAAGAAGTAAGGCAAACCTACACACACTCAGGCAAACCCCTGCACAAACACACCTTGCAGCACATCAAAATAGGGCACCATTTGCAGGTCAAAGATATACTTGTGAATGCACACAACTAAAACAGCTGCATGTGCTTTGGAAACAAAGTACAGACATGCAATTGTTGACATCATGTATCTAACTGGTGCACTTGCAAGTAAACACGTGTACAAAAAAGAGAGAGAGAAAGAGAGAGAAAAAACACTTCTTCCAGGAAAGAGATTTGGGTTAGGTGAGCCAGCTCTGTCAGTGTTCCATCATGTGACCTAATTTCCTGCCACATCACAGACAAACAGGAAGTACCATTTGACCACTTGCGCAAAACAGAGCCCATGCCTCATCTGTCTGTGTTTCATCTACAATAAATCAAACAATAACACAGCAGCAGTTCTATCTGATGTGGCGGAAACAGTTAATATCCACAATCCAACGTGCATGTAAAAGAATACACAACTTTTTATTATCTCTTAGGCATCATCAGGAGTTGTCATGGGCTTTTTCCACAAGAAATCATTGTGCAAAAACACAGGTGTTACATGTGCCTGCAAACATGCAGAATGAGCAAACAAATGCATTTGAACACAGGTATGAGCACATTCCAGCAATGAACAAGGACACAAAGACACACACATCACTGCAGGTTAAATGCAAGTAAATAACACCATTTGAATTAGTAACCAGTTTCATATTCAGAATAATAAAACCTTATTTGACTCCTAAATAGAGAAAAAGATTAATTCAAGGAATGGGCCCTGCCGAATAATGTTGTGCCTTTGAGGAAGGCAAGCCTTTAAAGCAGAGGCAAAACAGTAGAGAACAAATAAAGAGAAAAAAACACAGACACTAACACAGAAACTGAGCAGGATTACTCATCTAAAGTGAAACCTTCTCAAGTCTGTTTCTCTAGTTTATTTCAATGGAAAATCCTAAATTTCGAACCATTTCAATGGCTTCCACAGTATGTATACACTATACTTCTCTAATCTTTTGAAAACTGCAACACAAACAGTTAAAAATGTGGCACTTTTAACAAAATGCAGAGACAGAGAAAAGCACTGCTGAATGAATAGCTGGTGGGTACTAGCTTGGGTCTGGCTGCCTCCTGTTGTGGTAGACCAACATTGTTAAGACATCACGCCTCAACTCACATTCACTGAAAAGGTAGGCTGCTTCTTACAACAGCCACAGGTCTAGCGCGCGCACACGCACACACACACACACACACACACACACACACACACACACACACACACACACGCACACACGCACACACGCAGCACAGAGAATAACCACAAGATTCTCAGAAACGCTCACTAGCTCAGCACACCCACCTGACTTCAAAAACAGATGGTCAAAAAAAACTAACGAGGGGGCATGAGGGAAGAGAAACTGAATCACAGGAGAGGAAGAAAACGGGAGGAAGACAGAATTAGAAAATGACAGGTGAGGGGAATCTGATGGGGAAGATGAGGGAGAGCAAAGGGGGAGATAGAAAGCTAGAGACAAAGAGAAAAGGGAAATAACATAAAGATACAGATGTAAATACAAAGAGACGATCAGAGTAGGACAATACGAAGACAAAAGAAAAAGCAGACAGAACGTTTAAATCCAAGGCTTAGAGGGGAGAAAAGACGGAGATAAGAGAGTGTTCGAAAAATGTAAAGAAGAAAAACACTAAGTAATTTGCATATTGTTGCCTTGATGTGGGTGAATCATGGAGAAAACCATGACCCCGCAATCTCATAACCACCTACACGCACTTCTGAAAGTCTTTGTGTGTGTGTGTGTGTGCATGTTTGCGCGCATGTATCCAGCTTTGGCGTGCTTGTCTGCATTTCTTGTTTGTATCTGTACTCCCAGTGTGTGTGTGTGTGCGTGTGTGTGTGTGCGTGTGTGTGTGTGTGTACACTTGGACATCTATCTTTGTGAGGACCAATTTGAGTTTTAGACCTTGGTGTGAGGACATTTTAGGAAAGTGAGGACATTTTGGCCAATCCTTACTTTTTTAGACAGACCCTCAAAAGGGCTGTTTGAGGGTTCACACTTGGTTTTAAGGTTCAGGTTAGAATTAGGTTTAGGTTAGGGTTAGAGCAAGGTTTGGGGTTAGGCATGTAGCTGGGGTTAAGGTTAATGGTTAAGGTTAGGGTAAGGGGCTAAGGAATGCATTATGTCAATGAGCGTCCTCACAACTATAGAAATACAAACGTGTGTGGGTGTATTGCACATTAGTGGTTTTTATCATGTTTCTGTGAGTGCTGTTTGTGTCGAACATTATTGTGTTTCTGGTTTGCGTGTTGGTCTGTACAGTGTGTGCATATAGTGTGTTTGAATGTGTTATAAATGTTTTTCTGTGTGTGTGCGCGTTACCATGGTCTTGTGTGCGCTGTGTATATCCGCCTGCGGGGTGAAGACAGACAGGTCTCCATTGAGAATAACTTCAGCCAGGGCGTTGACCATAGGCTGATAGTGGATGATCAAAAACACCTATAAAACACACAGACATATACAATTAAAAAAGTAACAAAAACAGCTTTAAAGACAAGAACCGTTCATTGAAAATGAAATGGAGTGTATATGAAAAAATGTATGGTAAAGTTCACAACTCAATAATACAGAAAATGTATTTTGAACAATGCAAAATGTCTGTAGCATTACTTAGTTGTTACTGCTCTTTTAACTGTACCGCATGTCAAAGTAACTAAACTTTGAAGCAAGTTAAAGGAGTTCATTGGACAGGTTTACTTTACGTGGGAAAGTAAAGCAAAGGCACACTAGCTGAAACTCTTTTTCAACTACAGAAATATCACTGAATTCAGTAGCTGTAGTGGCTTTCAAAAGTGCCATAAAATGTACCAAAGTGGCTGGTAGAAATTTTAGTCTTTGAGCATAATTTTGTTTTCCATGTTGGAAGTGCTTTGGTGATGGCTGGTGGTAGTGTCTGATGTGTGTGTGTGTGTGTATTGCTTACTTGAGACAGCAGGTAGAGGGACACCTGAGGGTTGATCTTTCGCTCTTCAGACTAAAGAAACAGAAAAGTTAAAAGGCCAGTCAAGGTCACACATATAGCTATGATGTTTGGAGACTCAACAGGGATTACAAATAATTATCAAGCATGAACGCAATACTATGTGGCAGCTGAATGGTGAAGCTCTGTCGTCAGACCTTCACTTCAGCACATGGACGCACCACATATTCTGTCATTTTAACACTATTAAAACTCAAATATATAAAATTTTAAATTAAGTAACTTTCAGTGCGGATGTGTGTTTCATTATGATGCATTAGTTATGTGGAGGAAGTTTCAAGTCTTTGAGATAGCTTAGGCCCTATTAAAATGAACTTAAACCAATGGGCCCCTGGAAGGAAGGAAAAACACATTTAAAAATTGCAGCGCCACTTGCATGAATTTGGAAATAGTTGTCAGTAATGTAAGTTGTGAGCGCATAGAGATTTACTGGGCTGATTGTGCAAATCATTAATCACCCCAAACATTTACCTTCTCAAAATTAATTCACTGCTCTTGTCTGTTTTTTTTTTATCATTGTAAATTGAATATCTTGTGACATTGGACTGTTGGTTTGTCCAAAAGAACCAATTTAACCTCCTAGTCACGAGAGCCCCCGTATACGGGGGCAGTGTAAGCAAACGCGTCACAGGGCATTTAAACATGTGACAATATGGCATGTGACATACCGTTTTGACCAGAAGAAGCTCGATCTATGTCTCCATTTAGTGGTTGAAACGTAGTATTGACACAGATTTACCCAAACGCAGTACTTTCTAGAGGTCCTGGCCTTTCAATAGAGGGGTGACCCGTCCAAATCGACCAACGGGTTCCCGAGATATTGATGCGCGTTCAAGACAGTATTGCTTAGGTTCGCTGAAATCATTACGCAGCAGAGCTCAGAGCACACAGTAGCAACATTATACATTCAAAAACAGTACGTTCACGTTCGAAAACATTGTAGGCTACGTTCTTTGACAAAAGTGAAAGTAAATGAATTTTACCGTTTTTTATCATATAGACTCTTTTCATTTTGGGCATGTCATTTTCGAGCAGGAGCCTGAGCCAGAGGCCTAGTAATTAAGGGGTTAAAAGATGTCACATTGGAGTCTGGGACTGTGATGGACTTTTTCACTATTTTCTGACATTTAACAGACTTAACAATTAATTGATTAATAACAAATACTCAATAGATTAATCAATAATTAAACTAATTGTTAGTTGCAGCCTTCAATGGGCTAAAGACGCTTCATCAGTGAAACCACATTTAAAAAGGTGACACTTTACACACACAGAGTTTCTCTGGCGCGTTCTTTAACACTTTAGCTTATGGAAAAACGTATGTGCATATGTGTTATAACACGTCATGTGTTAACAATCTGATGTAATCTGATGTTAACATATTTTGGAAATGAATGGAGGTCAAGTTCAAGCACTTTGAGCCTGTTGACATCAATGAAACCCTACTTCATTTTAAACATGCAGGTGAGGGTAACATACCGTCTCTGGGATAACCAAAGAGTAGACATAGAGGGGAAGGAACAGACGGTTGAGGAGGTGGTCGGTCAAAACATCATTAAGGAATTCACAGTTGATGATGAGGATGTCGTTCAGGTAGTGGAGGTGGTCAAGGTGCTCTGCTACCAGGTCACTTAACTTCCCTCTGTTCTTATGTCTGGGACACAACAAAGGGAGGCAGAGAGAGAGAGAAACTGAGATGTTATTTAGGTAGTGGAAGTGATCAACTGTTACAAACCAGAGACTGGCCTGACCCCTAGAGGCCACAGTGAGAATTACACTGAAAAAGAGGGCACTTACTCTTCATCTGTCTGCACACACTTGTCCAGTTCGATGACATGGCTGCCAATAAACCAGACCAAGTTGCTGAAATATGGGACCGCCGTCTTATCTCGGATGTAGTGCAGCATGTGCTGGTTGTCCACTGGAGAGAGTAGGGTCAGGATCAAGATCTGTGTTAGGGTGGTTACCGAGGCTGCCCACAGGTATCAAATACCCACACACACTCACACATAGTCATATGCACACACACACTTTGTGATCCCAGAGAATTACCAGAATGTCACAGTTAAATATGGTTAAACACAACGTAAACCATTAAAAATAAGAGGCAAATTAAGAAAATTAACCAACCACGTTAAGTCAAATTAAGTACATGAATTGGTCCAGTCAAACCATTGTTAATACAACATAAAGGGAATACTTGGGAGTGGGATTAAGAGGAAATGCAGTTCAGTTTAAAACTGAAACAACAGTGCAACTGAGCCTACTTGCACCGTGATTAGACAAGAAAAAACTTTCAACCAATTTTCTGTCTAATTTAATCCAAGCATGTGATCTGAGCCTGTGCTCATGAGTATGTCACACTCATTGATGCTTCATTAAGAGGAGTTATCTTTAGACAAGAGCAAGATCTGAGCCATACTTGGTCCAACTTTGTATTAGTAGTAATGAAATTCACAAGACTAGTCATAGAGCAAAGGTTAAAGGGGAACTCCACCGATTTTACACATCAAAGTCTGTTTACAGGTCTTCGGGAGCGCTCCAGTATAAGCTGCCTTTTGTGGCTCCGTGGGAGCTGCGTGAAGTCTGATAAATCGCCTCAAGTGTCACTTGAGTCGGCGTTGGTTGGGGCTGAAGACCACAAGTTTGAAAATGAACAAATCTGAGTTAGAAAGAAGTGAGTTCAGCAGACCTCTGTAGCTCCTCTTCTCTGCTTGAGGCCAGCGGCTCAAGGCTACATTAGCCGCTACTAACATAACACGCCCAAATCTCTGACTGAACTGTCCGCGGTTGAGTTGCATTGTGGGTATAGTAGGCGCCAGGTTTTATAAAATGAAATATAAAATATAAAAAATATAAAAAGACAATCTCTGGTTCTGCTGCATCAATTTTGACCCTTTTTTAAACTATCCATCGCAAGTCTGCCAATGTTATAGGAGTGCAATGCTAAATCGGTGGAGTACTCTTTTTAACAGTGGGCAGGGATCTACACTGTAAAAGGCCCTAATATCAGATTGGACAGCAGACTGAATTTGCTATTTTTATAAAAGGGGTCAAAGTTAAACGGTAGGTGAAGGTCAGACTTCGCCTGTCAAAGAGAATAATCTGTGTGTCCTTAAATTCATACTGCAAGAACAGCATTAGAGAAACCACAGAGCAGAAAAATCTGTCACCTGTGCTACATAGCATTTGCCAATAGTTCCATGCATCTGTTTTAATTTGTCTGGAATAAGAGTCTACTGCAGTTTAACAGACAGGGCACAACATTTAGACAATCTCAGGGAATATGTGAGAGGCAATTTAGGAAACTTCTGTTCTGTGAATGACAGCTTAACCGACTTGAAATGTAAACAGTCCTGCTGTAGTAACGCTTTCTCATGTAGTTGCCCAAATGCAAATAAAAGCTGATAGTAATTTTACAATGCCAATCCACACAGGTCAAACTGGGACAAGTAGTGAATGAGCAGCCAAATCAAATAAATTAATTACGTAATAGCAGAAAACAAATCACAAGCTGCCACTGCACAGTCACAGCGTCATTCCAGCTAAGTCCATTAGTGGATGAACTGAGAATTAAAGCAGAGGGAGATACTGACTAAATAACCACAGTGACCAAAAACTGTCAAACCCATCACCAAAATAACTACCAACATGTGGGACTCTGCTGAAATTAAGTGTGTGGAACAATTAACCCAAGAAAAGAAAAATTAAAAAGGCATGCAGGTTGTTTCTGCATGTATGTAGGTGGGTGATACAGAATGGTTTACAGGAACAAGAATTGCAAGGATATATTCATACTGGTACATTTATAACAAACACACTATTAGGAACAAATAAGGCTGGGTATCAACAAACACTGACATGTAATGTGTATCAATAACTCATTTTAAACCAACTTTTGTAAACATTTTAAATTTGAGGCATTAAAATCAATATAAGACAAGTCTCACATCAACAGCAACTACACTGATAAAAATCAGCCAACTTAGAAAAACACTGACTGGCTTATAGGCTGATTTAACACTTGTTCCAAATTATATCTGCATCAATGTGAACAACTGGTAACAATATAAGGAAGAAAATAACAACAAAACATGTTTCTAGGATACCCAGCCCTAAAAAAAAAAAAGACTGAATGAATGGAACCAACTTACATGAAACTGGAGTTAGGCAGATGGGGCGCGTAGAGGGAGGAGGGAGAGGAGGAGAGAGACAAGGAGAGGAAGAGGAGTGGTTGTTGAAGAGGAGGAGGAGGGAGAGGGGGAAACAGACACAGGGTTAATGTGAGTACAGGGGCAGCTGTGGAGGGGTGGAGGTTGGGAAGGACCCCGCAGGTATCTTAACAAATAAACAGCAAACAATGGCACATCTGGCAAAGGGGTTTATATGTTACCGAAACCTTTTTAAACTTATTTTCAGGATTTCACATTGTAGTAACATAATTGGACTAAAATATCTTGACGCTAGCTTAATTAGCCTTGATGCTGAATAAAATCCTTTTCCAGGTTGTCATTTGTTGCAGTGCGTGACCCAAGGAATCAGTAGGAAGCATCAAACAGTGACATGTTCAACATTATGATGCTGAAAACAATAGTAGTTTTCATTACAACCTTCTGACCCACTGTCAGTGTTGTGACACTGCAAGGGTTAAGTTAAAAAGTTATTAAATTAGAAAGGGGTTTTAAGTGTTTTGAACTTTGTTTTGCCACAATAAGCCACAGCTTTCACTGCATAAAATCACAACGCAATGAACATTTTGCATTACAGCAGTCCCTCAGCCTGTACATCAGGATTAAGATGTCAGCCAGAGTTGCTGCATTGAGTTGATGCTTCCTTCTTTGTCAGATTCCTTACTATAGCATAGCCCATTGTCAGCCCACCAATGATACATTCCCCACACCACTAGGTTACTTCTACTACTATGGTTAAAGTCAGTTGTGCTAACTGTAACGACATCACTGTTGGGAGGTACAGAATCAAAACTTCATGGACGACCAAGTTGTACGGTGCAAAGCGTACATGCAGGACTAGACAAACAGGTACAGAGACAGACAGGACGCCGTAGTTGATATATGCCGCAGTGACTGTATGTTGAGGCAATGCTATGTATAGGGAAGAGAAGCATGATGTGTGGAGAATAGCCAAACCCGCTAAATGCCCCACCCGCCTCCCCTGGAGTGACCAGCTCCGAGCCCTGAGGAGCCCAGAGAGACGGCAGGAAGGAGAAGCAGAGGCTGACGCAGAAAGCAACACAGCCTTTGGAAAAACCCTGTTGTTTACAGACTCACAGCATCACTACTGTACTGCTCCTGCACTCAGAGGACATTTATTTTGAAAAACCTGTAGTGCTAATGCGCAATAGATGCGCATGTGAGATCAGTGAGGGAGTGACGCTGAACCTTGGGTGTTGCACACAAGCCAAGTTCAAATTAACTTTAACCCTGTTAGCCGCTGGCTCAGGTACATGGGTTCAAAAACCATAAACAGCAAGTTCCAACAAGTTGTTTTACTGCTTATTTATATGATCTTGGATTATAACAATCTCTAACAGAGGATATCTTTTATATCTCTTAAATTGATAGATAATAAATAGTAACTTTCTACATGAATTGGCAACTTCAGGGTTTCTTTCATGATGTCAATATTAGACATCTCTTAAGTATAAAAGTAAAGGATGGCAGTAACTTAGCAAACTTATCAAGAATAATACAAGAGAAGCTAATAATGGATTACAGCTGTGATTTGTGAGTAACTAACACATGAATGATGGGTAAAAATGTATCGTACGTACAGTATTTACATCCAATTACCTTCTATACAAATGTAAATGTATGTAATTATTCTAGGTCATTTGATGCTGGCTGAATATCCTTATGATTGCACACAGTGCACATCAGAATTGGCTTGATGCAACAAAACCAACGGCAAATGTTTAAGTAACTGTAAGTGTCTAGAATGAGAAAAAGTGATAACAAAAGGCAATAAGGAATAAAACCCTTAATTTTTCCTCAAAATAACTAATCATCCCCCAATGTGGCTTGTTTGCACGACAAAAAAAAGACCCACACAGCTGCTGGCTGACTGCAGGAGTTTAAAGGGTTAAAGATCTTGCTCTATATAGATTCTGAACAGTAAGTATTTCTACATATCTTCTGTAATTCTGCCATTTCAGCTGACTGTTAGAGGTTAACAGCTTTCATGTGTCAAGTTCGGGAGGAAATATTTACTGAAATTCTAGTCTGTGTTGTAGACCTGCTGTCTGAGATATCACTAGAAAAGACGTGTGCCTAATGGCAGATGGTATTACTGTAAAAAAACAGGATACACTCAAATCAGGTGTAGCTGTCCTGACACCTGCTCAGAGATACTTGAAATCCTTTGACTAGTACCAGGTTGCTGTGAATGATGAACCGATTTTCATGTACTACTTTAGTTGCAAGACCTTTTGACAAACTTCATAAAATAAAGGACTGTGTTCAATGATGCCTTAAAAAGGTTTTATTTCGACTACATCACACTCTTTTAAACGAGAATGATGATAAATCACACACAGCAGAAAGAAACGAAACATTTAAGGCCAGAAATTCAGCAGATTGTGTATTTGTGTGTGTTTGTTACAGCGTTACCTGTTAGTCATGCTCATGCACCAGAAGCAGCAGCAAGAAGAGGGAAGGAGTACAGAGAAAGGCGGTAGGCAGTCCCAGCATCCCGTGAGTGTGTTTGTGTCTGCGCACATGTGTGTATGGTTAGCATGTGCGCATGCGTGTTACTGGCACTCACCTTTGTAGACGTTGAGTGTGATGGTGCGGACTGCGATGCGGACCATGCTTTCAGGGTGGTTGAAAAACTTAATGGCCTCGGTGTACAGGGCAAAGTCATTAGTGTGCTGTGTGTGGGAGACAGAGAGGGGGCGCTGGTGAGCAAGGCACAGCATTGCACCGACGCGCTCAGGCCACAGACGACCACAGAGAGAGAGAGAGAGAGAAAGCAGCTAGTGTAGACAGAAATTCTGGGCAGTATCGCATTTTGATAAGAAAGGACTTAATGAGAGTAGAAAACTGGTGTTCAGTTCTCTATTTAACTGAGAAAATGGTCTAAAGATGTTAAAGTGCAAGTCTGGACATTGTGTTTTGTTTTTTTTTACAGAAATACAGGCTGGGCAAATACACAAAAGTTATTTAGAGGTGTCACGGAATGACTGTAAGCATGATACTAAACAGCTAGCCCACGAATAACCGTGTGGACCAACTCAAATCTTACAGAATTCATGCTAAATGTCTTATGACTCTCAAAATCCTGTCAATATGGATGCCATATTGGATGGATAAGCGAGCCTGTTCTGTTGCTAACTTGAAGAAGTTGCACTTCATATCAAACGATTAGCATCAAGCAAAAGAACACATTCTAAACTTTTGATTTGGATGTTTGTGGCCTGTCCTGAAACATGACAGAGACTCAAAAAGACTAAATTGAACTAAAGAGACTTTTGCTCCTAACACTCCAACAGTACTTTAGATGGTCAGATATGTATTAACATACCAGCATGCTGCACTTAGTAAATATGCGTATGACAAACCGGCAGCTCTGCTTGTTACAGTCATCTCTCTCCGTGCCAGTGCCTGATCCTCTACCCAAATATTCCTCAGTCACTGTGACCTCCAGCCAATCACAGATGAGGGTCAGAGAGCAAACAGTCGCCCAGAGGTCACAGCAAATGAAGAAACCTGACCCTGACACCAAAGCCAAACCAAGAGTGTGCCCTCTGGTCTTAAAGATTTAACTTGTGTAGATCTGACAGGAACGGCAGAGGCCAAAGTAATCAGCTATCCGATAGCGCCCTCTGGAGGAGAATAAACGGTACATCAATACATTTTAAATTAATTATAATAAATGAAGTGAGAGATGAATTATAAATACGACTGTCGTAAATTGTGAAAAAAAGTTGAGAAATGAGGAATGTCTTCCTTTTCATTCCAAAAGGGCAGGTTTTACTTTTAATAATTGATAAATTCAGTAAAGCAAAGTTAAATGAAATAAAAAAATAAAATAAATGTGTTATAGGTTATTTAACCACATACATAAATACACTCAGATCTACACACTGGGTCTGGTTTTGGCTTCAGGGGTAAAGCTACCATCAACAGTACACCAATAACTTTCCCCAGCACACACAGGCCAACGGAAGGACTGCAGATACTGCTGAAACAATGAAGGCATCATCAGAGATTATTCAGGTGGTCCGTATTCTTTGGTGGTACCTTCTGTACCACCCACACCCACACACACACCCACACACCCCCACACAACAGGCCTGAATGGTAATATTCTCTCCATTTCAGAGGAACAAGATATTGTTGTGAACACTGTGATAATTCTTTAGCATTACTATAATAAATGAAACATTTCCTCAAATGAAGGTAACATTGAGATATATGTGTTTGTATCAGCTAGTGAACAGAAAGATGGCTTGTGGACAAGATCAACTAAATCAAACCCTCAACACAGGAAGCTGATGTTTTGACAGGGGAAGTGTGCTGCTGAAGATTGGTGAATAGAAATCGCCTGAAGTACAAACACAGGTTAACTTACACAAGATGCAAATTAAAAATGAGCTTTTGGATTTTTCAACAAATTAACTGGCTGTAAAAAAAATTGTAAAAAATTTCTGTGACACAATAATTATCTACATAGAGTGATTTTGTGTACCACTAGGCTGTCATTTTTCTCCCTCAGTCTGCTGGTTTTACTAATCTGTTTCACGACTTACTCCCTTCATTCTCACTCTCATCTTTGGTCTCTTCCTTCCTTCCTCTTTGTCTGTCACAGAGAGTGCACAATAAAAGTTGTTGACATTGAACGAAAGATCCTCTCTGCCTCTCCTTTCTTTCACTCCCTCTTTCTTCCCTCTAATCCCCCCATCCGTCTCTGGCCTCACCTCATTGTAGAAGAAGTGCACGGTGTGGTTGTTGAGTTTGAGGGACAGGGTCTTGAGGAAGGAGATATAGTAGGCCATGATCTCCTCGTCCGAGAAGTCAAACTTGTGGACGATGATGGAGTTCACGTGGTTGTTCGACAAGAGGTAATCTGAGAAGAGAGACTTGATCAGGCTTGTTGCAAATATTTTAGAAAGATGGCTTTTTGTGAACTGCTGACAATCTTGCCGTTTACCATCTAGGAGCCCAGTGATTGTAGAAGAGCACACTGAGCGCCTAAAGCTGAGAGTGGATAGCTTCACTGCACTACTTTAATTTTTGCTCTACTATCATCACATCAACAGTGAGGTTGGACTACTGCAGTGACTGTTGTGTGCAGCGACATGCAACATGAGAAAAGACTATTCATTCCTGTTGTCATGATACCACAACTGGGATTTTTAATACATCTACAATTTACCAAAATGCAAACCTTACTTACTTTATAGAAGGTATCAGCCCACTGTATAAATGACAGTAAATCATCTGCTGAGTCTTTGGTTGCCTAGCAGCAACAAAAAATGCAGGAGGCTGCTATGCACTGTATATTTCAGCAAAGAAAGGCTGTGCAACATGCCTTTCATTATTTAGCCTACAAAATGCATCAAATAACATCTACACACTGTACTTTTTAGGGCTATCCAATAAAACAACCATTAGTTGCAGCCCTAGATTGCATTATACAGTAAGATATTTCTAATATATAACAGAAACACCTTCTAATACAACTGAGTGCATTATATTATAACAAAACATACCATATTGATCAGTCACCACACAAACTAACAAAGCAGCAGTCTCAAAATATACAGAACATTTTGAGAAATGTATTATTTGTTGCAGGACTATTTTATGGCAATGCATTACATCAAATATGTGTTTCTATTTTTTCAGCCAGTGTTGATTCAAATACTTACACAGGGAAGTCTCATGGCTGATGTTCTCAAACAGTATGTTGAGGGTCTGGAGGAGCTGGACGCACACGTAGCGTCCCGACTTCTGACGCAGGATGTTCAGGAAGAAGGCAAACATGTTCTTCTCCAGGAAGAAGCTGAACACATCCGGGAGTGTACACACAAACACGTGCGGGATTCAATTCATGATGACTTGATCTTGGAATATAATTATCAAAAAGAAGAATGCTTCTCTTTTGAAGCGTCCTGGTGGGCTAGCGGTTAAGATGCATACCATACACCCACCACATCCGTGATTTGATTTCAGCAATGGACCCTGCATTTTTACCCCCTCTCTCTCCCCATGTTTCCTGTCTGTATCTGTCACAATCTAATAAAAGCTAGTGCAAAAAAATAATCTTAAAGACAGGATCACGTTCGACCATCATTTCTGTGCTGCACTATGCTGATATCCTGCACTCCCATACTGTTTTGGGGTTTTTTTTAATATAAAGATCATTATCATAATGTCGCAATACGACTGCATCTCAGTTCATCTCTTACTAAAACCTGCAAATCTATACAGCCAATGACAACAAAACACCAAACAGGTACTAGCCTAGAAAATTAGGAGTGACCGTTCATGCCCATGTTTATTGTAAGGGTTTTTCTGATAGCACCAGTACCAGGGTGGGAAATTAACTTTTTAAAATGTAAACATCTACCAGCCACTGACAGATAAGTGCTCAAATTCACCAGACACTCAATAGTAAATTATTATTTTGTGACTGAAATCTACCAGCCACTTTCATATTTAACCAGCATTAGGCTGGTGGCTGGTGCCAAGAACGCTTCTCAACAGCTTCTGTGGCTTTTCTGCTCTTCATAGCCATTTCCTGTTTCATATAATAAAGAGGTGGCGAAGTGGATAGATGCAGGTGACATGCAACTCTAACTGCAGAGCTGCTTCTGATTAAATGCAAAACACAGCGCTATGGTTTCATGAACTCGAGTCCCCGGAAATGACTGAAATGTGCTTCAGTGGTTTAGGACAATCTGTCTGTTCTCCTGCAATGTTAAACTGCATCATACATAAAACAAATCAAAATGTTAAGACTTTGGGTAGAACCAGCATAACAGGAAACAAATCAGGAATCTCTTTGATACACAGACACAGTTTTACTTAGTTTTGCATGGTTCACAGTCAAAGAGAAGAGCAGCATGGTGGCTCAGTTGTTAGCAATGTTGCTATATACAGGGTTCCTACAGCTTTTTAAGAGTAAAATTCAAGCACTTTCAAGGTACTCAAACCACACATTTCCAGGCTCTCAAAGCCTTTAATTGATACTATAAATGCCAGAAGACAACAAACAAATAGGACGACAAGATCATTTAATTTCAAATATTAAATGATTTTCGGGTTTACATGACGAAACACCAGATTATGTTGAAAATCAAGCATTTTTCAAGGAGTATATTAAAATTCAAGCATATTCCTAACCTTGAAAATATAACTGTAAATATTAAGCATTTTCCAAACTTTCAAGACTTTGTACAAACCCTGTATATAGAAAGAAAGTGGGAGTAGGAGTCTTGTTTGAGTACAATTATGTTAGTTATAATGTTGAAGAAAAGGGTTTCCAAGTCGAAGTTTGCCTGTTCAATCATCTTCAGATCAGGTTATCAAACATTAATAGTAAAAATCAATGAGGAGCAATCTTCTGTGACTGACATCAAGGCGCTCTTTGAAAATTCACTGTTCATTAGTTTACAAGTGTGCATCTGTTCAAACGCATGAATGTGAGGTTATATAAGAGTGTGCACAATTAGCAAACCTTGCCGATATGAATAGAGATTCAAATACAAGTAAATACAAAGCTGTCACTTTGATTCCCATGCAGGCAGCAGTCACATCTGCATATTCGGAAGTTGGCATAAAGACGCTGACTGGTACTTACTCAAACACAGAGCTGTCATTCTGGTCCCCCCAGATGAGGATCTCTGTGATGGAGCGGATGGTCTCCACTAGAAGGTTTCGGTTGTGGTCCGTCACTGTGGTGTTTTTGGTCAGGACATGGTACATGTACCTGATGGACAGACATAAATGAAGGGGAGATGTGTGGAAAAAAGCGGTAAATGCACAGCTCAGTCTGATCTAGAGACATATCTGGAAGCAGCCCCACAGGCCAGAATGATGAAACAACTTGTACGACATTGACAGCCCCAGTGGGGATTTTACTGGGCTATGATGAATTTGTCTAATTGACAACTGTAAACCCTATGTTCAAATAAACTCATCTGGATGTCAAAAAAAAGTTATTGCTATGAGCCCACAAAGATATCTTTTAACTTAAGAGACAATGGATCATCTCCAAATAGTGTAACGTAATAACCACCAAATGAAAGCCCCTACACTGTACACCCTCACAGGTGTTTTCATATTTTGCCTAATTAGACCTCTTCTCAGGACTCAATGGGTGTGTGCAGACTGATCTTGATTGATATCTCCCTCAATCTCTGGTTATATCTGTTGCACCTGTTGTGGTGGGACAACTTCAGGTTTTGCCATTCCGATTGGTACATGGACTTTGGTGACCTCCCCCTACTTTAAGCTGAGTAGACAATCAACCAGAATAACTGAAAACACCCGTGCACGCCCTGTAAGTCTTGATGCATTTATTTTCAGCTTATGTGGACGGTTAATGTTCGATGTTAAATACTGACTTTATTGTCGAAAACCATTAGAATAGTACAGTGTCAATTCTGTTTTAGGGTTGAATTTTTCACTTTAAAGCTCACAATTACGCGCTAGCTCACATGCCTGTCTACCTTACCAAGCGGAACAGAAACGACACATCAAGCATGGATTTTATTAGCTAACTGGGCATCTGCAGTTAGTTAGCTACTGTAACTTTAGCTGTTAACAACTGGGCTACTAATGACGCTGACAGTCGTTCTCAATCGGTTATCATAGAGGCTAACGTTAGCATATCTAATGCTAGCTACTTACTTCAAATGGTCCAAGGAGTGGATGTTTTTCGCTTTCCCGTGTCCTCCAACCCAGCTCCGTGACCGGCCAAACATGGTTGCGGTTTTAAGGGAGGTGATGTTTAGCCACGCGCGTTATTTTGCTAAGGATAGCGTCCGCGTCTATCCATTACACCCACCTTCCCTTACAGATAGCTACTTAGCAAACAGAAGGTGATAGGCGGCGATAGCAGCGCTCAGGGGTCATTGCGTAACAGGCTTGGTTGATGTTTGTCTGGGAGTTGCTGTTCTTTCCCTGCGATAGACACTTGATACGGCATACAAGAGTGAGTGGAGGAAAACTACAACATTCACGTCCTACATTAGCAATGACGTTTAAAGCACGCGACACGTCCTCGCAAGGGTCCCGTTAAACTGATTGACACCGTAAAGACCAATCACAGCAGAGCCTGCCAAGCGGCTAACCAATCAACTGACGAGGCGTCAGGTGTCGCTTTGTGGTCAGACTGTTTTGATGCAGTTGGCAAAAATGTTAGAAGGGACATTTAGCTGTAAAAACATACCCAGGAGCGTGTATTCCTGAGTGTTTCGTATTTCTCGGTACGGATGTGTGTACAAGAAATTTCCAAAATACTCTGCTTGTAGACATGTTCGCGTTTGTCTTAACTAGCATTGCATGCTACTGTTTTTAGCCCTAGCCAGCGGGCATGGCGTGAATTCCGCAAACCCAAAGAACCAATGTCAAGAATGCGTCGAGCTAGCTAACGTGATATTTTGATACTGTCCGCCGGTTATTATTAGCTATGAACGTTGCGCCCTTAAGTCTGCCCGTGTTGCTGTCGTTTTCTTCTGGACCGCACAGATAAAGTAGCACTTAAAAGCTGCCTTTCTGTTTGCAGGTCGGGACGAGCCGAAATGGACGCCCCAGCCTCATCACTCCAGAAAGATTTCTAGCGGTGACACCAGCAACTCCTGTCCGCCACATCCTGGCCCTGCACAAACGCAAGAACCCAAACCGTGGCTTCCTTTCTTTTCTATGACACACCCAATTTATGCCCAGCTAGATTCGGTAGAATCGCTGTTGGACGAACTTCCATATATGTTTTATCTGGGCCTGTTCTTTGTGAACGTCCTGATCCTCTACTATGCCTTTCTCATGGAGTACATCGTCCTGAATGTGGGGATAGTATTTCTGCCTGAGGACATGGACCAGGCGCTGGTGGACCTCGGGGTGCTGTCCGACCCGGCCTCTGTCCCCTATGACACGGACACGGAGCTGGATGTGTTTGAGGGTTATCTTGAGTGACAGGGTGAAAAAGAAATTTTAAAGTGCATTCAGAAAGTACTCTGACCCCTTTACATTTTTCTCATTTTGTTATGTTGCAGGCTTATGCTAAAATCGTTTTCATTCATTTCTCTCATCAGTCTACACTCAATACCCCACAATGACAAAGCAAAAACAGGATTTTAGAAGTTTTTGCAAATGTGGCCTATTAAAAAGAAAAAACTGAAATATCACATTGACATAAGTATTTGGACCCTTTGCTATGACACTTGAAATTTAGCTCAAGTGCCTCCCATTTCTCTTGATCATATTTGAGATGTTTTTACACCTTGATTGGAGTCCACCTGTGGTAAATTCAATTGATTGGACATTAATTGGAAAGGCACACACCTGTCTATATAAGGTCTCAAAGCTGAGAATGCATATCGGAACAAAAAGCAAGCCATGAGGTCGAAGGAAATGCCCGCAGAGTGCAGAGACAGGATTGTGTCGAGGCACAGATGTGGGGAAGGCTACAACATATTTTCTGCTGGATTGAAGGTTCCCAAGAGCCCAGTGGCCTCTATGAGAAGAGAGGTGACCAAGAACCCAATGGTCACTCTGGCTGAGCTCCAGAGATCCTGTGTGGAGATGGGAGACACTACCAGAAGGACAACCATCACTGCAGCACTCCACCGATCTGGGCTGTATGGCAGAGTGGCCAGACAGAAGCCTCTCCTCAGTGAAAGACACATGAAAGCCCGCTTAGAGTTTGCAAAAAAGACTGTGAGAAACCAGATTCTCTGCTCTGATGAAACCAAGATTGAACTGTTTGCACTCAGTTCTAAGCGTCATGTCTGGAGAAAACCAGGCATCGCTCATCACCTGCGCAGTATCATCCCAACAGTGAAGCATGGTGGTGGCAGCATCACACTGTGGGGGTGTTTTTCAGTGGCAGGGACTGGGGGACTCGTCAGGGTGTGCCGAGGGTTCACCTTCCACCAGGACAATGATCCTAAGCACACAGCCAAGACAGTGCAGGAGTGGCTTAGGGACAGCTCTGTGAATGTCCTTGAGTGGCCCAGCCAGAGCCCGGACTCGAACCCAGTCGAACATCTCTGGAGAGACCTAAAAATGTATGTCTACCGACGCTCCCCATCCAACCTGATGGAGCTTGAGAGGATCTGCAGAGATCAAATCAAATGCAAATCCAGGTGTGCAAAGCTTGTCACGTCATGCCCAAGAAGACTTGAGGCTGTAATTGCTGCCAAAGGTGCTTCAACTAAGTACTGAGTTAAGGTAATATTTCAGTTGTTTCTTTTTTAACAAATTGGCAAGAAATTCTAAAACCCTGTTTTTGCTTTGTCATTCTGGGGTATTGAGTGTAGCTTGATAAGAGGAAAAATGAATTTAAATGATTTTAGCATAAGGCTGCAACATAAAAAAATGTGACAGAAGTGAAGGGGTCTGAGTACTTTCTGTATGCACTGTAAGCGGTGGTGGTGATGCAGAGGTCTGGGGCACATTGGGCCAGCGTGAGCACTACCTGATGCTGTTGCTGCCTTTTTCTCACAGACACATCTGTGAAAAAGTAAGCTCGGCACACAAGACATTCTGCGTTTTTAGGTCTTGTTTTGTCTGTTTCATGCTCAGAATAAGATACTAAGAAGAAAACATTATGTACTATTAGACCCAGTGGTTACCTCACAGGGCAAGGAAGCTCACCCTTTTTTTAATGTTATGCTGTAACATAAGCTATAAGAAATTTGGTGATCTGCTGTAACACTTGTGTGTCACATGTCTCTAGGTTGCCTCGGCTCAAAAAGAAGGTAGCCTGAGGAAGAGATTCAGCACCGGCGGCCATATGATCAGCGCCTGTCCTGGGGGAAGAGCACTCTGCACCGGGCCAGCTGTCAGTCAGTTTGTTGCCATTCTAAAAGCAATTAACTGCGGTCAGACACCACAGGGTTAGCACTGTGTCCCTCACTTGGGACACCATGGAAGATTTAAAAGGAAAGAGACGACTTTTTCCCCATGGATGAAAAATGAACGAATGCATTGCAGCCAGTTCAGATAACGCTTTAAACTGAACAATTACCCAGGCTGTGCAGGATCTGGTAGCTGACTGCTTAAAGAAGTGAATAGAAACTTGCCACTTCAGTCACAGTGTGATGTCCTACACAGTGTGACATCTCAGAGGAACTGGCAAAGTGCGGTAAAACAACGTTCACTGTCAGTCTGTCGCATAATTAATCACTCCCACAACTTGTTTCAACTATATGTCCTTTTTAAGTTCTCAGAATACAGAATGCATTGCTGCTTTGCAGGCTCACTTATCCCTGAAGCGGGATGTACACACTCTCAGGAGCACAGCTAGGAACTTACACGCTGGTAAGACATAACACTGACACTGGACACATGCTGTGAAGCTGTAGGATATAGGAGAGCCCTCTTATGAATCAGGAACACCACACTGCACTTGCCACACTCTTGACTGTAATGCAGAAAGTATTTAAGTATCAAGGGAAAGTTAATAGTAATATATTCATTAAGGCAGCTGTGATCACAGCTGGCCAAATGTGTCAAACTGTTATCAGTATGAATAGTGTCAAAGGCTGAAACCTCATATGAAAGAGAACCACAGAAGAAGTGCTTCAGATATTTGACTTTTTCATCCTCTATTTGTTGCATACGTTTGTTTTTATAATGTTACAAATGTGTTGGACAGAAAAAACAACGCATGATATTGGTTGTGTGTTAGAAGAAAAAAAAAGATTGGTTTAGTTGTCAAAATTCTGTCTTATCGCACCTTCTTCTGTTTACTTTGTTGTGAATTTAGAATTCATTTCATAAAATGTATATTCTTGGCAGCAATAATCAACTGTTATAAAAATGAGATCATACACAGAATGAGTTAATTATTCCATCCATCCATTAGGTTTGGTTGTGGATGGGTGGAAGAAAACCGCCTTGTCAGTGATGTTTGCAAAGGGATGGCTCACTTGAGTTACCAGATATCTGTAAGCATTGAAAGTACTGTACATACTGTAGGTCTGTGAACGTTGATTTTGGAAGCAATACAGAGGAACCAATATTTTCTTATGGCATACAGTACACCACCCGTCTACCAGAATAAGCAAATTGTGCATACTGATCACCGCAGTGTGGTTGTTGTCCACCAAATAACTGAAGCCGTGGAGACAAACACCATTTCAAAATATGTGCACATGCACGTTTCATATAAACAAGCTTCCAGAGTTTCATGAGTGTCAGCATTTTGAACATCACATTCTTCTAGACAACCTTTCACCAAGATGGCTCTGCTGTTCTGAACTCAGTTCAGACTGTTCAGATGTCATTTCAAACAACACTTTGCCTACTCGGCTCGAACGGGACACTAAATGTAGCCAGATAATTATGCACAGCCACATTGTGCAATGAATTCAAAAACTCAAGAGCAGGGATGTAAGAAATAAATGTGTCAAACATGTTGATTGTTTTTCAAAAGAGTTCATACCAGAGTTCAACCAGTATTGATTAATGATGGCTGATGAAATTCATTATTCTTTTTGGATCAAGGCTGCAAGCAGTAAGCAATATTTTGTGGTGACATTCACAAAGTTTGTGCGTTCGTTTAAATGAGTGTGTCCACAAGAATTGTATTTTTGTCAGGTTTAAAATTCATCTGAAACAGCATTTAGATCACGTGACGCTAAAAGCTCAGGATGCTAATATTCATTATTGTAAAACGTTCGTATGGAATTTGATCAAAAAGTCATAGAATGAATACCAGGTAAGGGCTTACTGTAGATGGAGAGTGAATCATTAAGTATTCAAGAAAGGATGCAATCACACTGCATCATGCCGGAGATTAACAGTCTGAGATCAAAGTCTGTGCGATGAGTTGGGTAATTCAGATATAAAGTCACTCCCCATATGCTGAAAATCCGTGGCAAGTGAAGCTGTTCGATGGGGAGGAGATTCTAGTTTAGTACGAAAACTGTTTATAAATCACAGGTATAAAACTGCCATTTCCCGAGCATGATACCACACTGTGCTGGTCAGGTTCTGATCAGCTCTGCTCACAGCATCTTAGCTTAGTGGAAACCCACGAGACTTCACGAGGACTGTGACGGATGAGAGCCTTTGTTTGGGTGGTTGGATGTCTCATCATCATCATCAACATACAGCCTTTACCCAATGCTTGTGTCATGCCTCCAC
The DNA here is from genome assembly GCA_008360985.2 of Macquaria ambigua. NCBI lineage: Eukaryota > Metazoa > Chordata > Actinopteri > Centrarchiformes > Percichthyidae > Macquaria > Macquaria ambigua. The sequence continues at coordinate 78,375 of VMKM01001831.1, forward strand.
ATCTCCTTCTTTGCAGACATGCACATGCTATAATAAGCTATGGATCGTAACAGTTTTATTTTCCAATGTGTATTTAATAAACTTTGAGCGAATGCCAGCTTTCTGCCTCTCGCTTCAACTGTCATTTTAGACGTACGTTTATTGATTATCTTGCAGTAGATGAATGGGAGCAACAGAAAAGTTGTTCTTTAAAGTCAACATGTTCACATACCGTTTACTTTCATGTGCTCTTTTGCTGTCACTTTACATTTTGTCCACAAGAGAGCATCGGTGCACCAGACAGCAGCAGCTTGTTGGAATGCTTTGATTAAGCTAGTGCTTGACTAAGAAAATCCTCAACAGATCAGATAGCCGTTTTGTGGTCTTCAGATTTATTTAGAATCTGCAGAGTACAGGAATATATTGAGTAAAATGTCTGATTAACAAGTGACACTATCTGACGTGTCCTGGTCAGGTCTGCTGTTTGCTGTCTGTAATACCAGTAATATTTGAGATTGTTGGGATACAGCAAAGAAGATTTCACATACAGAAAAATACAGAAAAAATAATTTGAATCAAATATTTATTTATTCAATTAGCACTGTAATTGTAATTCTGTTAAAAACAAAGGGTTCAAAACAAGTGAAGTGCATAAAATGAAGACTGGAATGAGCAACTTTAGCAACAGTGTACAAACAAAACTGCTGCTTGTATTCTTTCTAAAATCAGTGTTTAAGTGTTTCAAATCTATGACGTACTGTCACAAACTCCGACACAAAAACTGGTGGACTCAAGTGCACGACTCTTCAGACAGTGTTAGGTGAATCAACAAATCTTTTACTGAAGTTGAATTCAACAAAAAAACGCTCACGAGGAGGATATACAAAGTGCAAAATCAAAAAATAACAGACTGAAGCAAAACCTGATGCATGGAAACTCGCTAGTACTCTTGACTCAAATCTTTTTACGGACGAAACAAGACGAACTGGCCCAGGACAAAGGAAGACAAGGACTATTTATACATGAGGTAGGGGGAAACAGGTGAGACCAATCAGGGGCGGGGTAGACAATCACAACGGCGGGAAAATCACACAAAGGGTGCAGGACGAGACTAGACATGAGTGACTTAACATAAAACTGAAACTAAGACATGACATGAAATACAATTAACAAATCCGACGAGATACAACACGTACTTTGACGAAATGGGGAAATTAAATGTTCAAACTGTTGAAGAGCAGCATCATCTTGAAATCAAACATGGCCCAAATTAGCATGAAAATCAGACTGAATTACCATTTTGGTTCAATGTCTAAACTTGTGGAAGATACCTGTGATTCTCTGATGTTTGAGCTGACATTTAGTTTTGTTTAATTTTACTTTTAAAGGGCACTCTAGTGATTTAGTATTCCACTTCCATGACATTGGGGGACTTACAAGAGATGGATTAGAAAAAGACTGGTCAAAATCAAAGCGTCAGAGCCTCAGAAATCTGGAAGTATGCGTCAAGCCCCCAAAACACTTGATCCTTCATTTCCCATAATGCAACCCAACAGTCTCCCTGTCCGGTAAATGTCTATGGCTTTCAAACTTCACACCCCCCAGTTTGTAACACAGGCGTTCTGCTAAAAATCGTCTCCAACCCCTTTAAAGTATAAATCTCAAGAGACACAAAAGGTCACCATAAAGACCATTACAAGTAATAACCAAGTATCTATGTTGTCAGTACAGCTTAGTTTTTTTCCTTTTATTTTACCATGACATCAAAATTAGGGGAAGTCTGCCCTCACTCTGTAGTCAGTAACATTTTGGCTGAAAAAAAACAGGGCGTAAAGTAATATCAACTACGCAGAGTTGCAAATACCATAACACTATTAAAGGTCAGTTTGCATCAAAATAGAGAACAGAAACCTGTTGGCAAGGAAGTGAAAAGAAGTTGTTAATAAACCAATGAATTCAGTAAACCTGTGATTGGTGAAATAGAAGATAGAAAAAAAACACAGTACCTGCTGACAACATGAAACATTTTATTTACATTAAAGTGCCAGGTGAATGTTAAGCAATCTACAATTTACAGCCACAGGAGTGCAAACAAAAATACTGTACGATAATCTATAAATGGCGCAGAGTAACAAAAAGAAAAACTAGCCAACATCATGAGAAATACCATAGTGCAAATGTGCTTGTTGAATTTGTACCAAGCTTTTACCACACACCCATACACACATGCAGTAAGTTCTGTGTGGTGTTGAAGGATTTATTATTTCCTTGTAGCACTTAGAGGAATCTTTGAAGGAATCTGGTGAGATGAACTGTTGAATAAAGCAGCAAAGAATTGTCCATGTTTGTTTTGTTTTAGAGCACTCTCTCTCACACTCTCACGCTCTCCTTTTGTTCCTGTTACTGTTACTCAAGCATACATGCTTTAGAAGAGTACTGAGTAGTGTAAACTTGCATACATGATAAGTACAGTAGTTGTAGTGAAGAGGTTTCATATTGTTCTAATGCCAAAGGATCCTGTTGTCCTGCTGCTGAAGTCTCTCAAACGCTCCGTATGGAATACACTGGTTCCACATCCTGTGATGAGATGAGATGAAAAGAAGAAGAAGGTGAGAAATAGGGAAGGGAAGTAAATAACAGTACTTTAGTTTTGGCCTTGGTTGTGGAACAATTAAACATCAAAAAAGGCAGGGAGGGACATGACAATGATCACACACACACACACACACACACACACTGACACAGAGATGCAAATGGTTTTCTCACCTCAAAGTTTTCATTTTTTTACAGTTTCTCAGACTGACTCCCAGGCTCTGTGCTCCAACATCTGTTAGCTTGTTATACGTCACACTGTAAAACAGAATCAATAGTATCAATACCACACTGTGGAAATACTTCACTACAAGTACTGTATTAAAAACCTTACTTAAGTAAAAGTATGTAAGTATTATCAACAAAATGTGCTTAAAGTATCAGACTATTATTACTTACTTACTATTATGTTTTTGGATTAATATTACTGCTGCATTAATGTGTATGTTGCATTTTACTGCTGTAGATGTTTAAGGTTGTGCTAATTTGAACTGTTTAATATACTGTTGGGTAGTTTAGTCTACAGCAATGCATCATATTCTATAAGATCATCATATATTTGTGGCATTGCTGTCCTGTGAGAACCACGTATCTCTAAAAAGTCAACTTTTAATGAGCTCAGAAAAACAGCCCTGTTTTTAGGCTTTGTGACGATGCGTTTTCCAGTTGTTTTTTTTAAATAGTTTGTTTATCCTAAGAAGTACGAGAACCCATAAAGGAAACCTAATCCTTCAGTTTATTAAATTCATTAAAATTAAAAAATAATAATAATAATAATAAATTAAAATCACCACATTTGGAGATACATGGTTTTCACTAGACAGGTAGGGTATGACAAATTGTAATCTGAAAATAAAATGTAGTGGAGTAAAAAGTACAAAAATATTCCTCTGAGATGTAGTGGAGTAGAGGTATAAAGTTGCATAAAATGGAAATACTATTATATTAATATTTGTACTTACTTACTTACAATACTTGAATATATACTTGTACTTATGTTACATTACACCACTGCATATTAGTGACTAAAGACCAATAGATCAAGTGATCAACATTCACTTGAATCTAATCATATTTCACTGGTTCCTTTTTTGTTGTGTGAATGTGTTTCACACAACAAAGGAGGTTTGGAGGTGTTGGAGGTTTGATGAAAATGACATACAGTACAAAATACAGATATCACAGCACATTTTCTCATTAATTAAATGAACAAATAGGAATTACAAACAGTTAATCTGTGTTTCTACCAGATATTGCAGATAGAGTCAGATATGAGGGCAACAGGTTATCACAGCAGACACATCCACATAAATACACACATAAATCATAAATGTCTAATTGAAATGTGAGATATATAGTCTTACTCCAGGTCGGTGAGGGAAACCACGTGTGGCAGGACAGCTGCTAAACTCTCTGCCCCTTCATCAGAAATCACATTACTGTACAGACTGGAAAAAACAGAGGGAGGGAGAGGGAAGTGAAAATATGTGGGTCTGCAGTATGTGCCATTTTGGGTGTTGTTGTAGGTATATATATATACGTGTGTGTGTGTGTGTGTGTGTGTCTATATATACCTTAAACAGTGCAGTTTGGGCAGATCCCTCAGCGTGGTTGCCAGTTTCCTCACCCCCTGGTCTCCTATACAATTCTGCGACAGACTACAAACCAGAAGGAGAGAGAACACACCCACTCAACCCACATACTGTACATAAATATCTTACTATGTCAAAAACTAGATGATGGGATTTATTTTGTATTGCGAGTACAAATATTTTGTTTTTTAAATCATCCCAGGCCTGGCAGGAAATATAAACAGGATGAGAAAGCAACATGTTGTACTCACTTGAGAATCTCCAGGAAACAGAGTGAGACTAAAGCATCAGCCAATTTCTCTGCTCCTTTGTCCCCTATCTTACTGTTCTCTAGACTGAAGGAGGAGAGAGCGAGACCTACTGTCAGACACTAGAAACAAATGCATAATCACAAAGATATTGATGCGCTGAGAGAACTAGAAGTAAAGGTGTGTATATTTACTCTAAGTGCTGTAGGTTATGTAGACCAGGCAGGAGCTCCCACAGCTTGGGAAGAGCCAGGGGGCCTTTCTCTGGACCAAGCCTAGAGGGAAAGACAATGTCATTATTGTCATCATCATCATCATCATCATCCTTATCATAAATTCAAATGTCAAATGTCAGAGCTACTCACTCAAACTCCAGCTTGTGTAGCTCGTTGACAGCTGGTACTCCCTCTGCAAAGATGGAACCTGATTGGCTGGAACTACGAGTAAACACAACGCACACTTCAGCGACCAGACACATAAAGTTTGTATGTTGCAAAGTATAACTGAGTGTATCTGTGTGTGTGTGTGTGTGTGTGTGTGTGTGTGTGTGTGTGTGTGTGTGGTGTATTACCTGTCTGACAGCCTCTTGTGCATATGTATGTTCACCAGCTTTGCCAGGTGCTCTATGTGACACACCTGTGTGGCTTTCAGAGGGTGGATCTTGAATTTTGACACCGCCCCTTGTAGGAGCCCTTCTTCACCACTTTGCTCTAGCTGCTCCCATAAGGTGATGGCATCAGCAATGCATGCCCTAGAAGACACCCAAGGGTCGACAGTGGTATCAATGGAATATCATCGGACACTGATGAAGGAATACACAGCCAAAAAATGCAGGGCTCTCTTGGAGCAAATCAGGGAACATTACATTCTGTCAAGCTTTCTGTTTTCGCTTGGCACATATCAAGTTACTATTATAACAGTGGCAGAATTACCAATTAAAATTCTTAATCATTTTTGGGTCCCTAAATCCAGACAGACGTAGACAAAAGTAGGCTTCTCATTTCTAGCTGGCGACCGGCTGGAGCTAGTTAGGTCTAGGATTATAAGCATGATAAGGAAAAAGGTAAGACCAGACCCTTATTTCATTCTACCCTGTTTGGCTGCTAAGCTAACACACTTTTAGGATGAGGACTAACCAATGTGTTTGTGTAAACTTGCCCAAGTCAAATCAGAGCAGGACAGAGCTACAAACGTTAGCCTAAACTGTGATGGTATCCAGAACTAGCTTTTACACAGTGGGAGAAATACTACAAAGTAGATGTGCTAGTCGTGAATGTTTTTTCTGTGTGCTATGATGCTATGATGGGACAATCGCTGTTTGGAGAAGGGGTTTAATGGACTCAACTGATACCAAGAAGCTTTCTGAGATGGACTATAACCAGTACCTGTATGTGTTGATGTTGTTGAGCCCCACCAAATCTCTAAGTCCAGAGATCTGTATCCCAGAATCCTCCAGATCCAAACAGAAACTTCTACCTTCAGTTCCACCCCTTTCAAGAACGTTCTGCACAGCAAACACGTCCGATGGGTTGAGTGGAACTCCATGAAATGTCAGGACTTCTGGAAGATTTGCCGCCAGGTGAGCGACTAATTGTGCACTGCTACTGTCTCTGCTACCATCACCATGCGTGGAACTTGCCTCATAAACATAGTGACAAGCCTCCAGGACCTGGGCAGGGCTCAGGTCACCATGAGATAGACCTTCAAGGTGTTTTGTTACTAAAGCCTGCTTGCTGACCACCATATCTCTAAACACTGTCTCTGTGTATGAGTGAAGCCTCTGCAACTCTGTCCTGTTGTGGAACAGGAGCCCGACTGCAAATCGCTGAGTGAGCTCAAGCTCCTCCCTTTGAGGCCGCCGCCGTCCCTTCGGGCCCGACTGGAAAGGGAGGCTCTGGAGGAATGTACGGTCTGACACAGTCCTGGGGAAACAGAAAGTTAGGGGGAGTTAGGGAAATCCACAGAGGGTAGGGCATTGAAAGTGAAAGAGAAAAGAGTCTGGGAGTGGAAAAGGATATGCTCTTTCATTTTTAATCTAACAAGAGACAAGGGAAACTTGACATCTTACCTTGACAGAGACAAATGTACCCCTGCCAGATAACTCTGAAGGAAAGGGTTGGCCCACAACAGGATGTGGTCATCACCGGCATCAGTGTTTTCAATGTCCATCCTCCCTCTGCTTCCCCTCCTTTCTCCTTTCTCTCCTCTTCCCATTTCTTCTCTGTCCTCTCTTCCTCCTCCCTCTTTCTCACCACTTGAGACAACCTGCCTCGTCCTCAGGTGGTAAGAGAAGAAGAGCCCTGTCCTGTGGCCGAATGCCTTGAGTTTGGCAGATATGGTTCGTCCTGTGGGGAGGATGGAGGAGTTTGCTTTGACCCCCTCCCAGGCCAAAGAACTCAGTTGGGACAGCAACTCTCTCTCCTCTGTTCTATCTACTTCTGCGCCAACGCTCTCCATCTTCTCTCCATCCATTTCATCTTCCTCTTTCTCCTGTTTTTTTGCCCCTGCTCTTCGGGTGCGAGAGCGAGTGCGAACCTGTGCTCTGGACTTCGTCCGAGTATTTTTTTGACACCTCTTCACTTGAGAGCTACTTGAGATTTGTGTCTGGGTTTCTTTTATGGATATTTGTGCTTGAGGTTCAGCATGTGAGTGTGTGCTCGTACTATCCTTTTCCATTCTCAGACGAAGGACTTGATGGCAGAGCCCGGTTAAAGTTCTCGGTAGGACCTCCAATCTTTTGGACTGTTCTAAAACCAAGCAGACCAACCGACATAGTCCAGGGTTCCAGCAGAGGAGATGTAGATAGCTGCAGTTTTTTAAGCAGTCCAAAGCAGATGCTCTGAGGGCAGGATCAGTGAAGTACTGGGACAAATATGTCTCTACGTGTGTGGGGGTGAAGCCACACACGTCCAAAAGGCTGTCCGCCCGCCGGAGTAGCTGGCTGGCAGTGCCTCTTGGTCGGGTAGAGAGCAGAAGAGTGCAGCCTGGAAGGAGGACCTTCTGAAGGATGGCAGAGTATAACTGTCTTACTGTGTAGGTCTGTGCTTTACTGTCTTTCAGCAATGATGTTATCAAGTCTTTTTCTTGAGTCTGGAGCAGAGTTTCATAGTCCCGCAGCTCGTCGAACCCATCAAATATGATAAGCACACGCTTAGGGGCAGCGAGGATTTGAGTGTACACTGCCTCTGGGTCCACGCAGGAAGGGACAAAGGAGGAGAGGTTTAAAAGGAGGGTCTGAAGGCTAAAGGTCGGCTCCGTTAAAGTGAGTGCTTTGCCGTCTAATAAGAAGACAAAGTCAAATTGTGGGATACAGTCTCTGGACCAGTCAAGGCACAGTTTCTTGATCAGGGTGGTTTTTCCCATGCCAGCATTGCCGAGCAGCAATATGTAGCGTTTGGGTTTGTCTCCATTTGAGCCTTTGAAGATCTGAGTGGATAGAGATAAACATAGGTACCAGTGGGTTTCACTAGTCATATAAACAAATCAAAATACTCAGCTTTATAGTATCCAATTTGGCAATGTTCAAAAAGCACATCACTAGATGATAACTGTTTTTCTATCCAATAAAAGTGAAACTCTTACCTGACTCTGCCCCAACAGACTTTTTTGCCTATCTGTATGTCCCATGATGACTAGCTCCTTGTTTAGGAGTTTGTTTGTGTTTTTTCCAGAGCGAAGAATCTCTCTCTGGCTCACTTGCACATCCACGTAATGAGAGGTCAAGCTAAGGCCTGCCTCCATATCCTGGCAGGTTTGACTCATGTGGGCTTTGGCTTCCTGAATGTATTTCTTTACAACCTCTGAAAAACAAGCACAACTGAATACCAAACTGCTTCTCCACAAAGCATGATTTGTAATTTCAGTAAATGTCTGATCAAAGCAGAAGAGAGGAGTAAAAGCATGTTGTAACTCACGTGGAATATCAAGGACAGTGGGAGAGTGAGGAAGAGGCGATTCCTTACATGTAGACATCTCTGAAATGCAACATGTCATGATATTTTTAACATGGCAATAACTCTACAGGGTAATGTGCGCACATGGAGAAAGAAATGAGACAGATACTGATACTCACCATTGCTGGGGGAGAGGGGTGAGGCACAAGTGGGAGACATGGCTTTGCTAGCGGTGTCTGACAGAGATCCTGGTGGGGATGAACTCATTTGGACTGGCGCTACTGCACCGTCCACTACAAACACAAGAGAATAAAAATCAAGAGTCTACATTCACACATACAGCAGCTGGTAGTGTGAGAGGGAGAGTGAGAGTGGTTGCCATGTTGTTGCTTAAAAGCCAAAGGCAGAACTACACTGTAAATGTGGAACCATAAACTACGTAACACTGCCAGTGTGAAATCTCTGCATACATGCATATGAAGTAGAGACCGACACACACACACACACACACACACAAACATAAACACACATACATGTGGATCCCAGATTGAAGGGGTTTTTACTCACCTGGGGAGAGGGGTGGCACTTGGCGTTTGCAGGGTGGTGAGGCAGCAGGAACTATATTAGGGGGCAAGGCAAGTTAATATACAGTATATCACACATTTCACACACAAAGTGCTTTATATCGTGCAGGGAAGACATTAAATAATAAAAGAGTAATTTAACATATTTTTAACATGATAAAACACAAATTAAATGGACAGAAACAAAATGAAAATGAAAACACAGACACAGATAGGGGGAGTTCAGGATATAGAATTAAATTAAATTATTTACAACAAATCTAAAATCCTCTGGGAAGCTCTGGGACTCTGCATGTCATGTTGGTATGCCACCAGATACATAATTCCTGACAGAGACAAAGAAGTCCCGGTCTATGTGGTAGTATTACACGCTTAATTGAGTCAAAGGCAGCATAAGATTCAATGGGACTGAAATTTTGGCAGAAGAAATATCTAGATGAATATGAAACGTTGCTAGTAGACAAGTTGTTTCAGTTATTTTACATTCAAACAGAAGATTTGGTATAGGTCCACTAATGACAGCTGTATCTAGGCTACACTTCCTAGAAGATAATCCAGTTTTCAGGGCAATTAAAACTGCATATCAACTGAGACTTCATTTCCTCTACACAACACCACTCAGACACAATGTCAACTAAAACTGAACACTATAACCTTCACAAACAGGGACATTTTACAGGGCTATTGCATTGGAGTGCACTAGATTGAACAGGTGTACCTAAACAAACCAGGTAACCCAGTGTATGTGGATACGTTACTCACCTAATATGTAAGTAGGTGTAGCAGCTGTATTGGAGAGTGGAAGTCTAATAACCGGAGGAGAGAGCCTCAGTGTCCGAACAACCTGATATTGTGGAGTGTCTGGGATGGTGATAAACCGAATGGAGGGATGGAGATGAAGGATTCTTGGTGGAGTGTTGGAGAGGCCCGCCATCTCTGCTGGACTTGGCTCTGATCCTGTGTCAGTGCCTGCAAAACAAGCCGTGACAACATTGTAATCATTCTCTGCCAGCAGGTTTTGTTAACCTTGAGCATATCAAAAAGGGAGGTTAAACAAAAAAACCCAAAACAAAACAAAACAAAACAAAAAAAAAACAACAAGCTGATAGTTTAGTTTCCAAGGACATGACAAGGGATTTAGAGTAAAAGATTTTGTGTCATGACTGAGACTTTTATATTTGCAGACATAAAGACTTGCAAATGAAAGCTCAGTGGTCTACAGTAGAAGACTGATTGCACTGGGCTTACAACAGTGTACAGTAAGTAATAGAGGTGTGCAGAGATGTCATTATCTGTATCTGTTCAACCAAGAAAATTATCTGTCTCCATAGTCTCCATAGTATTTGGATAGAAGACCAGAGGTGGGCGTGGTTTACACCGGAAGACACATTAATTGGGCAAATGTTGTATTTTCTAACCTAATATCATTGGCAATGTAATTGTTGTGCCTTCAAAGCATCAAATTGATTTAATATTGGCATATAATTAATTATGAAATATATTTCCACATCCTACTGTACCTTTCATCTCTCTCTCTTTTATCTTTTTATTTTTTACTGAGCTAAGTTTTATGAACTGTCTTAAGTTCAGTTCAGTGGACGGGACACAAGAACTCGACCATATTCCACTGATTCCCACATTACTAGCAAAAGGTATCTGTCAGGGCTGTGCGCCGCAACGCTCTCCAAGGTGCTGATTCTGCTGTTGGGAGCAGCTAGGAAGCTATCCAGAATGCTCTCTTTCTTCCCCGCCCACAGTAGTGGGGAAGGTTTTCGCTAGCGGGAACTTCCAGCCAATATCTTCCTTGTCTAATCATTGTCTTTACCTGTTTCATTGCCTATATAGCCCTGTTAGTGTTTTCTGTTTGCTGAATCCTGAATCCACTCTTCGCCAGGAGAATAAAACTCCTGGAACGTTCCATCAGTTTCCTGCCTCTCATTGCACTCACTGGGTCCTCACTGCGTCATTACAGCATCAACGCTAACGATAGCAAGTTGGCACATTTCGAGCTGCTAAATAGTTCAAGCATAGATAGACCCTACTTGCCAAAGAAAGCGTATCAATATCAATATAAAACGAAAATGAACAGTATATGTATACTTTGTTTGGTCCACATATTGATGTCTGCTTCAAAGAGTCATCACACTGACTTACTCACGCTGACTGTCGAGTGCTTGTGCGTATTGCATGCAATTTCGCGTGTGTGTTTGTTCACCATGGAAACGCTCAGTGCCCACACAGTGCTCGCGGAGGGGGGGAGGGTAGAGGGCATCACCCAGGAGCACCAATCTCCCAACCTGATTTTTTGATTCAATCAATATCTGTTTGGCAGGGCAGGATGTGCGCAAACAGGAATTTATTTATTTATTAAATGAGTAGATAATGAAATCAAAGTCCTATGTTGCAAACAAAATGGCCATTTTTATCTTGTGGGCATCCACAATGATATGAATTGATTTGAAGAAACATAATTGACTGATGCACAGACATGCCAATCATGGAGCTGACTTTTTCCCCCCGAATAATAACAAGCAACTTCGGGTAGGAAAAATATCTGTTTCTGTCACATTGTTTGTGCTTTCCCGAATCACGCATTCGGATTTGGGTACATCCCTAGTAAGTAACTATCAACACCTTAGCTGGAGTGACAAGAATTTTCATCATACTGCGAAATCAGATATCGAAAAAGCACCAAACTGATCTGGAGGAAGTCGGTGAAGTGAGTGTTCTTGTTTTGGTCCGGCAACGTGACCTCTTATCTGACGACTTCAAAACCAAACTTCCTGTTTCTTGATCTGCATTCCAATGCCATGAAGGAACCAAGTCAAGCATAGTCAGCCAACATCCCTTTCGCACACAAGTCCCATGTAATTACTGCAGCTTCACATGGTTTGCCTTGTATACGAAATGGCCTTTTATTTATATAGTAAACTCGTGCACAGTGCTCACATGTTTTGGTCTGTATTATATTATCTTTAATGTTACAGCTGCATGCAACATATTGCATTAGCATTTAACTGCACACTGTAGTAGCTCTTAAGTTGATATTTAGCATGTCATTAATTAATATATGACTTTAATAACCTGCCCAATTTGCAGCAATACTGATACAACCTTTCTTGTTATTTTCTCCCAGCCACTTTAATGACAGTAATTTGAATTACTGTTGATTTTCTCTTTTAAGGGAAAATTATTTTTTCTTATTGCCCCTTTAAATGCTTACAAACCCTACAGTGTCTATCTGTTCCCCTAAGAATCAGTTTACAGCAGGAACATTACAAAACTTACATTGAGTGACAGCTGGCTCAGCTGGTGCCTCTTTGGTTTTAGGTCGACCTGAAAGAGTTGAAGAAGCAACATTACAATATGGCTCTCAGCTAACCTCACATGAAGACAGCCAGAAAAGAAGAGCCCACCAGTCTGAACATTATACTTTAGATCAAAAGGTGGTGATTGGTCCTTTGGAACAGCCTTCCTATGGAACATTTTACTGTGTATCTCAATAGAAAGAATTGTCTAAAGGAACATAACATTGTGTTAGCATTTTAGCTGACCTATGTGTTTGCACGCTGCATAGTTTTAGGTTTTTGTGATGCATTTTTCCTACTGTTCCAGGCAGCCATTGGCCAGCCACAAAGTAATTTTGAAAGGCACTGATGCCGACTAGATGTTCACTGTGATGGATTGTACAACTCAAGCAAATTTCAAGAGTCTGATAGTCGGTTTTCATATTGTGCAGAAATGAATGGAAACCAATGGCTGCCTGGAACAGTAGGAAAATGCATCACAAAAATCTAAACCTATACAGCATTTAAGCACATGGCGGCATGGTTTGCAGAATGATAAAACATTAGCTCTGAGATGGGCGTGTGGCAGACAGGACTCTGTACAGGTTATATGTTTCACATGTGTCCCACATTAGAAACCACAGTTAAGTTAAGTTTAGAAGTTAACAGACAGAAAATGAAACAAACAGTCTGGGTAGGTCACCTGTGGCTCGTTGCCTTTTTGGCCTTGATGGTGTGTTCTCATCAGTGCACCGTTGCGACCGAGGAACTGGAGAGGAAAAATATAAATAGAACATGTAAATCTACTACACAAGCAAGTAAACCTGATGCATTAGTTGAGGCTTGCAGAATGTTGCGGCTGCAAAATAAAGATTTATATCAGGACAGTTTTCCCACAACTGAGCAGACACTGAGCTGCAGTTAGTAGGTTCTAGTTAGCAGCTGGTGATCTACCTCTGGGTCTTTTTCTCCTGTTATTTGTTTCAGCTGCTAGTTTGTCCTGCTGGTGGCTGTCTGGGCTGGGCAGCTCTGTTGGCACGGGAACGTCACCTGGAGTGCATGAAAGAGGAAGTAAAAGAGTCAATGAAGCAACTCACACACAGTAATTGGTTGTTATTCTCATGAATTTCAGTACTGAACTGAAAATCATGGCAGAGAATCATGTCTCTTCGAACATCTTGAAGGTTTAAAAAGGGAAGTTGTCAACTTAGGGCAACTGTCACCAAGAAAACAGATTCTTAAAACTTGTGTTTTGTTGGCATTGGCTTTACTTCCGTGTTGTTTGGGTTCTCACAGATCCACCATGTGTAAAAATAATTTTTCACGTCAGATATTTTTTTCTTTTCTACTGACCATATTAAAACCCAATATATAGAAAAGTAACACATTTATAACCCTTCTCTTTGCTACAAACTGGGCTTGAATATTTGCTGAAGGTGACAAAAAGGCAAAAATGGCCATAAAGCATTGTTATCGCACCAAATAAGGAAATATTTTATGATTTATACGTCATATGGAGAATGCATGAATGAATATATATTCCTTTTATTTGCCAAAAGGTCATTCACAGAGATATGGTATCCTACAGAGTGACATTACTTATGTTTGGGGTCAGTCCAGGTGATATGATTAACACATTATAATCTCTAATAAAAGTTCTAAAATCTAAATATTTCAGTGTGTCTGTCTGTGTATTGTTCATCCACTGTCCACTGTGTATGAACATGTTTGTTTTAAAGTTTTAGACCTTTTCTTTTTCTCCTTGATTGCCAGTTATGTGTCGACAGTTGCAAAATGAAAAGAGGAGATCCTTACTGCAGTTTTTGAGTTCATCCTCGAAATTCAACCATGGATCGCCAAAGAGCACATCTGTGTCTAGGTAAGGAAATGCATATAGGGAATTAGACAATAGATTATGTGTGATTATGTGTAAGTCATCAGACAGACCGCTATTATTTTTTATTTATAATATAAATATATATATATAATTATTACATACTGTACACTGTAAATCAATGAATATGCGTGTGGAGGTTTGGTTGGAACTTACCTAATATCTTCCTCAGGTAATCATCATTCCAGAATTCAGATAAATCATCTAAAACACAAACAATGAGCATTATCAGATAAAACATTTGCAACACTTTGCTTTCTTATCTTTCATTCATATTTGCTGATGAACCATTTAAATGTCACAGTTCATTGGACCTGCACGTCTGTTTCTGGGGCTGCTTTCCTAAATTCAGATTGTCTCAACTATAATGGTTTTGAGCTTCACTGGACTAAAATATTTTTTGATGTCAAAAGTACCAGCACATTTGACAAGAGGCTGCAACAGTGGATAACATACCTGCTTGGGCACCTCTTCCTACAGGAGTACCAAATGCGAATGAGGAGTCCAGCTGCTACAGCCCCCAATTGGAGTCTTACAGGATATCTGGGTAGCCTGACCCTGAACCTGACTCAGATTGTGCAGTTTAAACTGTTAGGATGTATGAATGTAATAAAAAAGCTAATGTTGCACACTTGGTGGTGGGTGGTCGGGGGGATAGATGTGGTTACAGAGGTAGAGAACTCAACTTTTTTTGAACAACATGTCTCTAGTCCAATTCTTCTTCTCCTTTTACTAGTGTAGACTAGTAAAACTTGTGTATACAGGACCAGTAATGTTTACATATCTCTTCCCCTTCAACCAGCCCAGATCCAAGACCAATTCTTGAGAGCCTCCGTTGCTTTCCTTAATCTGGTTTTGTTGAAAATGTAAATGTAGACCGCTGATTAGATTATTTCATCAATCAACATCTTTATCGCTACATTTAACGCAACAGTAGCTTCAGCCATCAAATTCAAATTGGCCTGTTTGTTCAATTCAACTTGGTGCGATTGTTGGTGGTGATCCTGGTGCAATAAGTAATGTAAAACCTACTATATTTCCTCTAATGCTATGTCACTATATCTTGCACTTGCAGTATAATATCTTGAGTTTTGTTTCATTCAGTAGGCTATTTAACAAGGTCTGCTTCAATATTTGGATAAAATGGGGCAAAGGCATGCAGGAGCTTCTCTTACTTCATCATCTCACCAGAGTCTAGAGAGATTTCAGATGTTTTATCTCCTTCTTTATGGGTTCAACCAGTCACTGAATAAAGAGATTTTTCCAGCTCCCCCCCAGCAGGCGTATGATGTTAATGATTAATTAATTAATTAATAATCCAATAATTTTATGAAGCAAAATAAAGTAGCTTCCCATGTAATCTGTGTGTTGATTCATATAGAACCATTCTGCAGGGCTCATGTCTACAGTCTAGACAGGTAGTTCAAATCCAAACAATACTAACCTGGTAGATCTAACTCCAAGTCAGGAGAGATTAACTGGTCCATGTCCACTTCCTGCATCATGGCACCTGATAAAACACACAGATAAAATGAAAAAAATAAGTAAATAAGTGAAGAAATTAAGTGTTTGATGGCAACCTCTCGACCTGTGTGCACTGCAAACTGGAGGATTTGGCATGTCTTCGCGAGTGTCATTGCTGCCAACTTTCTGTCATCAAGCTTTGCACGTTTCCATGTTTGGTTTTTGAATTTCCTCATTGCTAAATCTCATTGTAAACACAATCCTCTAGTCGTCGTTGTTTCATGTGCTGCCTGGCGGTGGATAAAAGTGCTACAATTTAAAAATGCATTCACATCAGTGCAGGATTTCCTGCATCTTTGTGGTCTAAGTGCAAAATCAAAAGGGTCTCACAAACTTGTACGGTCTCTTTCTACACAAAGACATAAAGGACACAGAAAATGACCAAAATATACCTGGCAGCTGTACCAAGCAAGCTGAGGTGATAATAATTTATGAAAATAATGCTAATAGAAAACAGTCCCATATTAAGCAATGCATATGCAAATATCTCAATTTACATAATGTTAGGTAAGTAATAGATGTTCACCTTTGGCAGGATAGGGGTAGTTTTCTATTTATCCAGGTGACTCTTTGATAAATAATATGAGCATAATAATGTTATAGTCATATTATTTATCCCTAGGACTCAGAAAGCCCTGCTTCAGGGGTCAAAAGCCTTCACAACTGATCATCAGACATAGCATAACAACCAGGGCCGTATTATCAAGCGACTCACTCACAATCACTTACAAAAACAAAAACAGATTTATTTTCTCAGTTGCTGTGTGTGTGTGTGTGTGTGTGTGATGGATGTGGGATTCATTATCACAACATGTCACAGGTGCGTGCTCGCCTCTGTCTCTGCACTGCAGCTATCCAGGATGCTTAAAAGCTTCTCCTAAGCAGCTTGAGAAACCTCCGGAGCTCTCTTAAATTTATTTCTAAGTCAAAAAAAAAAAAAGAAAATAATACAATAAATGGCTTTTATTCTTACGTTTGCAAGTAGGAGTAAAAGAGAAGGATATTTACTTACAGCTGTCACTTATGTCAAAATTTCACTTTGAGCAGTTCTATAAATACAGAGACTTGATTCTTATATATGGAGTTTGTTTGTTGGTCTCTCAGAGGTGCCGAACCTAAGACGCCTACCATGAACTGCCCACCCCCTATTTCCTGTCATCTCTCTGGTGGCACTATCAAATAAAGGCATAAAATGCCAAAACAAAAATAATGTAAAAGTAGCTATTAGAGACCATAGAGAAAGGTAAGACAGGGACCAGGGAGGGAAGGAGGAGAAGAACTGAGTAAGGTGGGAAACAATGAAGAGAGTAAGAGAGGAAAAACAACAAAGAGCTGTCTTTGTTCAGTGTTGAAACACACAGACTTGTGTGACAGCTTGTGCCAACATTGCAAAGTCCAAAGAAGAGATAAATAAATAATAATATAATAGCACCATTATATTATTATTTATTTATATCCCTTCATTTTCATTTATGCTGCGTGTATATGCGTGTCATACTGTCCTGTTTGGAAGTGAAACTAAGGCATCATACAAACAATCCTCACAGGATCTAATGGCTACATGTGGTATGTAAATTCAGCTGTGACACAGAAGGCTACAAAGAAAGTTTGATTTTGCATTTTTGATCATCACAAACCCACTGTATCTGCTTGTGGAAAAGCTGCAACATTTGAATGAGAACAAACTACACATGTGCCCTACAACAGTAAACAATTCATCACATTCAACACAGGCCATACGATACAATACATGACCCCTCACTGTTAGGGTGTAAGAAGCAGACAGAGAAGTGTCTACTTTTAGTGATGTCATTGTAATGGTGTGCCATCTTGGCCAGGTCTCCCTCGAAAAAAAGATTTTAATCTCAAGCGTCTTCCTGGTTAAATAAAGGTGAAATAAAAATAAAGAAATAAAATCAAGTGATAATCATCTAAAGCTGATTCACATTACATAATACAGTCTGTAACACCATGTAGGAATATTTCAGAGATTGACTGGCCCTGACTTGCCTGTCTGCTTCATTTTGGACGAATCCTGCAGGCTTAACAATACAAACATGCATTGTTGGAGGTATTCCCCTGTTTGATGGTGTTTGTGTATTAGTTGTATTAGACTCTTCAGCCACACCGTATGTGGTCATAGTTTTCAGTTGAGTGGTGGTACAGCTCTACAGTAACACACCCATATTTTTGTATGATCAAACTATCCAAAACAAAAGGTCAAACTGTATAGAATGAGCTTTGAAACTTGGACATGAGAAGAGACATCACAGCTGGTACCAACAAGCCAGTGAAATGCTTATCTTGAGGACCTTGGGTACGATAAAACACTACATTTTCTGATGGCTTGATTCAGCTGGGTTGCAGGTAGACAAAACAACAGTGGTAGACAAAACAACGCTGCCTCAAAGACCACAAAGGATGTCAGGAGGTTCCTACAAGTTTTCCGTGTTTGTAGAGCTGAGCGATTACATAAAAAGTTGACCGAAAAAAGGTGCTTCTGACCAGTGAACATAATGTCAGGTGGTGTTTGAGGGGTTAAACGAGCACTACATAGACACAAAGCGCATTTAAGCCCTGCCCACACCGGAGGGGAAAACAATCATTGCTCTCCATTGACTTTGTATTGTGTGAAGGTGCCTCCTTGTCACTTGGGTCTGTTAGCAAACAACAGAAACATGGCAAAAAGCTGCTGTGTGGTGGGATGCACTACCAACAGGGTAAAGAACCCAGAACTACGTTTTTATAAGCTGCCGAACAAAAAAACTGAGTTTTTAAGAAGACAAAAGTGAATACAGACGTGAGGCATCAGCAGGAAGAATGGGAACACTGTGGGATCCTGACCCTCAGTATGCCTACATGTGCAGCAAGCCACCACCACTGGATGAAAATTAGCCACCGGTGTCTGGCTTTTTTAAGTTCAATATTGGCCTGGGATCCAGATGGCAGTGGCAGACTTCCTTTCCTGCCCAATACAATGGCAGGTATGTTGTTTAATGTTGTCTCAGTTTACATTGTGGCAGCAGCTACGTGGCATCAGGTTGGGTGACAAGGTCCTGCAGGTGTATGCAGTTGAAATAATGATCTCAACTATGTGCAGTTAGGCCAAATTTCGGCCCCCACACAAACATACACGCCACACACCTTTACTAAATAAAACTCATCAGAACTCTGACCAGCCTGAACACAGACCCTCTGCATGAGCTGTGGACTTTCAACTCAGACCTGTATTGTAATTGCTCACGGATTGTGTGTGAATCATTAAATCTGGAATGTGTGCCACAATCACATTTTCAGCATTGTTTCCTGTTACACCAAGCATACTGTCTGCAGGAAAGAGGAAGTTAAGGATGAAGAGAATACACCAGTTACTCGTGCTATTGTAGCCTATTTCAAAAGAAATAGAGGTTGTGGCCTGACAACACGCAGAAACAAAAAGCCTGAGCTATGAGGAACTTCCCAATTTAATACAGCACCATGTTGCATGCTCTGTCTCAGTAACAACTTCATCAACAAAAACAAACACACATGACCACATGCAGCACAACAACTGGCCAGGACAGCAAAAAAAGAAAAGCCTTAAATATAGTTAAAGCCTGATCATGAAGGAGTGAAATTCTTTGTTGCTGCTACACATGCTCCCACACACATGTACATCCATGCTGACCAATGCCTACTGGGCACCAGTCAGTTTGGTGTTGCCAACAATGAAATCACTTTCTGTTTTAGTCCCTGGAAGTCCCCCCAAACACCCGGTTTTCACTAACTTCCCCTGGAAACAACCTGTCATTTCATTCATTCATGCACCATTTTACACATGGTGGGCATGCTGGAGGACTGACCCACAAAGCAACTTAACACGCGCGTAATGGAGTTTACTCGCCTTATGATGAAGTTTGGAGCGTAAACTCATACACTCACTGTTAAAGGAAGCCTGATATCAAACTGATATTATTTTTTGGTCATAAGTAAGGTTATTTAAAGGCAGAAAATATCAGATAGCAAAGTTAAACATTTTTAAATTTTAATTTTGTTTATGCTGATTAGGCTACCTAATGGTGCAAGAAAAAACTTTTACCACTGCGCATACTTCAGTAAAACAACTTGAAATCATTACAAATATACATGATACATGAAATAAATGTAGATGAAAGCGAAGTCCCCCGACATCTTTTCCTATATATGATTGCGCACTTTGGATAAACGCGTCCAAGCCTGCGCATCAGAGCTGGGATAACATTTACCTGTCTTGCTGGACTCACTGGATGATGGTTAGGTCCGCTGAACTTCTGTACAGTATATTTCCCGTGCGATTAACTCTCAGTCGCGGTAAATAGCCGACATACACCGTTGCATCTTCAGAAGGTTTATTATGTAGGCACTGCGCGCAGCCTGCTTGGTCTAACGATAAACTCTGCTTTTACTTTCACTTTACCAAACTGCACACAGAGACGCCAAGCTCCGCCGGAGACGAAGGGCAACCGCAGCAGTTTGTTTCTGCACCAAACAACACCTTCGGTTTAGGTCTTCATGTAACTGCTGCTCATGAAGACGTTTTAAAAAAGCCCCTCATTACTCCTTAAATGACAAGTTGAGGCAGGGTAACACAGATGGTGTGGGCTACTTATTGTTGTGAAGGAGCAAAGTCACAGCTTGAACCTAAATTACTTACATTACTACATTAACCACATGCTCAAAAATACAGTTTTTTTCCAAGTACAGAATTCTGCAGCTGAGTTTAAACTGGGGCAAAGAAAAGACCAGGCACATCTCCCGTCCCTTAAGTCCCTGTATGCTAGTAATTTCCTTTTCCTTGATTAGAAATCTGTTCATGGACTTATATGATGGACTGATTCCACTGTACCAGCTCAAACTAGTTTCTGTGGTAAAGCTTCCTTCGGCACACATGGTAAAAATACCATGGCAAATAACTTCCCTTTGGATGACACCCAACACCTGACTCAGAAATCACATTTTTATAACGTTCCTGGCAGGTATAGCCTAATTTTAATTTAATTTTACATTATGTCTCAGTTATCTAAGGATATTGGTATTATATTATTGTTATTAGGTGGTCGGTCCCAGGTGAGCTCATGTCACTTCCCTTCTTTTCAATCATTTCCCTCTATGTCTGAGGTGCTCTTTCATTTCTATCCAGTGCTATCTGAGTATGAGCTCTACCTAACTGCTACATAACAGACACACATGTTCATCTTTTGCTTCTTAAGCACTTTTTCCCAGCAAGGTCCTTGTGTTGCTTCTGTTCCTAATATTATAATGTATGCTAATATTGCTTGAAATCTACTATTGAGCCTGTGACTCACTGTGTGGCCACTATACAACCACACCACACACTTATCACCTCTTGCTCTGGACAAGGAAACATGGGGAGGTTATATTATAAAGTGGAAAGTACCTGACCTACCTGTTTATCAGTACCAATCAGATAAATGCGCCATGCTGCCACACACAACACATCACACACACTCATACCATTAGTACCTGCTGGTCAACTTAGATACAATACTGGTAAAGTATTTTCTTCACAATGGGTGTGCGTGGACATGCAGTATACATGTGCACAGTCAGTACTGGGAAATTTGCTACTCTACCTTGGGGAAGTGAGGAAATTATTAATTAAACTCTTCATAATGAGTGTCCACTCTTTTGAAGTTGACTCAGAGACTCTTGTCGTCTTTCCGTCTTTTCCTTTTTTCTTTGTAACAAAAACACAAAGTTGTAGGTGTGCACAATGTGGCACATTAGAACAAAACTGTGGATGTTGCTGTGATTTTGAAGCTGTAACAACGTTAACTGAACTGGGTAATGAATGTAAAGAATGCTAGTAGATAAATAATAATAATAACCTTTGTCTGGGAAGACAGAGGTCACAACAGATCACACCCATTTGAATGAAAGTCTGCCCTTGTAATTGGGTCCTACTGCAGTAATCTCCACAGGGCTAAACATCACTTGAGCCAAACATTCTTGCCAAAACGTTGTTTTATGGCCACTGATAGGTTCACTACAGCAAAGTCCATCATGGCTGTTTAGTGTCCAGTTCACCACAACTTGCATAACAAATATTGACTGTTTTACCGCTTGAAACCCTGTCTGATTCTTCCAATGGATCACTGAAGCTTTATCAAGCTCAAACTGGCCAGCAGAGATGTGAGATTGACATCAATCTTTAGAATATTTAACAGAAATAGCATATTTGCTTATCTAAAGCTACAGTATAGTATTGGTTCTCCAAATGCTTTTTCAAATGCCCTTGTTAATAAGGATAGGGGGCCCACCCTCTTCTGACATCCTTTGAATTTTTGTGGCCTGGGAATAACGCAAAGTGAAACTGAAAGTAAGGCACACCCTAACAACCAAACCCTCCAGTAATTGCCTAAAATACTGTTTACTTTGACTTGTCATGGAAGGCACAACCTAACTCATGCAGGTAATGGAACTGACTTTCATTTCGTGTTTTTTGGTGGACAGCAAGAAAGGGAAAATGGAAGACACCTGGAGATCTTGGAAAGAAAAGAAGTTTCTTTCAGCGTTATGGTGATGCCCATATAACCATGACATTAAGGCTTTGACAGTAATCCTATAACCCCAGACAGATAATGTAAATGAGAACAGTCAGAGCTAAAGAGATGGTAGACAAATAGACAACCAGATGGGACATGATATGCTGATTGAGTGCAGACTTACCCCACTGTGAATCCACCCTCTCCTCATCGTCTTTATCCTCACGGAAGTCTGTTATGTCATCAGTGCTGCATGTTTTTGAACTATAAGTCCTGAAAAAAGTTTCTATGTTGTCTAAAACACCTAATGTCATGCTGTGATCTGTGTCTGAGTAAAATGGGTTATCTTGTGCGTAAATATGAATGTCCTTTGGTGTACAGGGAGACAATAAATGTGCAATGTCTCCTGTAAATCCTGCGTCTGTGCCACATTGTATGTCTCCTGTCAAGCGGAGCAGGTCCTCTGTTGTGTCTGTTGTCCTGTCAGCTACCCAGCAGACATCGAGATCGCCCTCCAGCCTGTCTGTGATGTTGTTGTTTGTGTCTGTTGCTGCACAGGCTTGAACAGGTGAGGCACTCCTCCCTGCTCCAGAGACATTGAAATGATCTGTGGTACATCCATTTGTCGCCGCGCTGTTGTATGTAGAGAAAGAGAGGCCTATTGGTGTGTCTGTGATTCCTTCTGTATCCAGTGTGAAGCTTGTGATCTCTGCCTCTGTACACTTAAAGTTGTCAGCGTACAAATCTAGTGTCCTGCAAGCCATTGCAAGCTCTGTTTCCTCTTCCATATTCAAAACAGGGCATTGTGTTTCACTGTCTGTTGCTGTGATCTCACTTACAGTCATACGAGGAACCAGAGGCAGCAACATCCTCTGTCCTCTGGCCCAGTGCTGCCACAGAGGGACAGCTATCCTTCTAGCCGCCTCCTCTACATGCTCTAACCACTCCTTCTCATCCTCCAAATTCCCCTCATCCATTCTTTCATTATCACTTGCTGGCTTCTGCATTGATTCTGCACTCCTCAGCAGTTCTGCCATTTCGTCGTCTAATGTGAGACTGCATTGGTAGTCATGTATTAACGGTGTAGAAAAGAGCGTGGGATTGAGGTAGTGCTCGTCCATCTCCGGCCCCCACCTCAATTCCTGAATTAGACTAGGATTATTTCCGTGAATAACTTGATGTTCATACAGTGGATTCATTTTTGACCTGGACCTTATGCTGTTGTGTTCACCCATTGATGATACAGACTCCGATCTTGTCTGGTTATGGTCAGTGGTGGCAGATTCTCGGCAGACCTGGCTAAGTTGACTTTGGTTGAGGTGCTGGTGGGTGGTAGATCCTAGAGAATAGATCAGATCAGATCCTGGTTTACATGCTGTTTCGCTGTGAACTGACTCAGGTGCGCTCCCCTCAGTAAGCTGGTGCAGACTTAAGCTCTTGCTGTAGGCCTCCGAGATGATCCGCTCCTCCACCAAACCCTGCAGCAGGGCTTGGATCTCAGCAGGAGAGGCCCAGGTCAGAGCCAGCCGCACTCCGTCCAGAACTTCTTTGAACTGGGCCATGGCGACGACGATTGTCCCCGGACATTAATGTCTGGCAAAGCAGACAGCTACTAGTAGAGATGATTGAGTTTTATCTTTTTAAGAGAGACAGTGATTTTGTTCAGGAGGCGTCCTCATTAAAAGAGGGAGGTGTTTGTATGGTTGGAGGGGAGGTCTGTTTGAAGAATTGTTTCAGTTTTTATGTGTGGGACTGTCTGTGAGAGAGACTTAAATGGCCTGGAGGCAGAGATGTCATTATTATTAGGATATGAGGTTACATTACGCTTACACAGACTGAAACTCAGTCCTGTTGTTTAATCAGCATTATTAATTAGCATTAATTTTATCTAATGGTACCTAATATTTTGCTACTTTTTATAGAAACAGTCTACAACATACACACATACACTGCTTTTTGATTGAAAAGCATTATTTTCAACACAATTACATGGTACATATGGCCATTTGTTTATAAATACTTCATTATTCCATATAATACTTTCACTTGATGTTGCATGTTTCTGAGCAATGTCTACAGTAAGAGTGAGAAAATCAGGTTCGATCAGTCATTGTGTCACTGATTTAGGGACTTTTTCCTTGTGCAACAGAAAATAACAATGGAGGAAATACATTTGTTCATTTCCCTTATTAAAACCCCTCCCCCGTCTCATGTCGGGAGCATCGATTTACAGTACACTCCAGTCACTACATGAACGCCAGTATGCATAACTGTGTCACCATATTGAGTCCACTCTGTCTATTTTAAGGATTAGAACTGGTTTGGTTTGGAACTGGTTTAACAATGCATGCCTAACTGCCGTGCCGTGTATTCACCACACTGCATTTTCTTAGTATCACTGCAGCCACACCTGCTGCACCACAGCAGAAGTTATCTGTTGAGTTAATGATGGAAAGGCGACTTGTTGAAGTGATTGACGGTCGAGACTTTTAACTTTTGTTTTAGTGCTCATTTGTGTAGTGTAAAAGAATCGTTTATTTTCAAATAATGGAAGACACTACTGCTTTGCCAAAACTGTCAAGGTAGCTGAAATATTTTTTAAAATAATCTCCCATATTAACTGCTTTCACTGTTATTTAGTGAGAAATCTATTTTGTATACTATATTGAATCCTTTAGGCTATAAGTTATGGACACTACAATCTTTAGTGTTTCATTCCTTAAAATTGTCTGCTTGTATTCTAGGAAATTAAACTGACTGAATTGCTTAAAATGGAGGAAAAGATTTTAGTGCTAGAAGTCACACTTCATACTAGACTACAACCGACACTATCATAAATTAAAGTAGAGCTACATGTACCTACTGTATAATGTGTGAGAAACACATTGTCTGTGTGGCTTTGGCTGCTGTTGTTCTGTCTGTTAGCAGGATACAGATGCAGTTTCACATGTGTTTTCAGTAGCCCTCAGAGGAACTACAACTATGTATGGCAAAGGACACACGAGGACACTCGCAGACACACACACACCCAAATAAAACATGGTGGTAAGACTTGGCAGTACGGACCTGGTGAAACCGTATTTACACCACTTAAACTAAGACTAACCTGATAGCCAACATCATTATCAGTGAAATATGTTGGCAAAATACAAGGTCATCTCAAGTAATCTTTGATTTATAAACAGATAAAACAAAATGGATCCTGCATTAATAGTTTGGTAAGTCTGACAGAAAATACACTGAAGGTGATTTTATGTTTGGTAGTTTATTTTATAAATCAGTTAAAGCTAGTATATTACACAAAACAATGTGTGTCCAAAACAACTGTTCATAACAAATTAATAATCAAATAATTGCAAACAGTGATTGACAACAGGGAATCAACCTCTACAGGTTATGTTGTTGCTGCACATCTTTTTTTGTGCATTGGAGGAAACTTTGCATATCTTTTATATATCTTAGACAAAAGTAATCTATGGAAATCTCCCAGATTCATTTACATTTTTACATCCACTAGACATGTGCTGAGAACAAAGGAAACCATCTACATGACTTGAAAGATTAACATCTCCATACAGCCTCGGATGTGGAATGATGACAATCACTGAGAAAACAAAATCGAACAAGACGTTGAAATGTTATTCTATGCTGATGATACTGTGCTTTGTATTTAGCGGACTAGATCAACTGGGTTTATATCCCACTGATGGTACCGTCGTTTGACTTTCTCTCCCTACTCATTATTGACTCACTGTAACCAGGGATGGTGAGGACCAGTGGATCCACAAACACGATCAGGGCCGCAAAATGCTGTGGGAAATGGTTAAATGTTTGACACTACTGCTTGATTTACTACATGATCAGAGATTTAACTTCCCCTACCACAGCACAGTAGTGTCTCTACCTCTTTTCATCTGCTAAAGGAAGTAACAGTATATATTCAGTATCATAGGACGCATCACATGGCCCACAACAGTCTCATTTAACACTTTAACATTAAAAAATAAGTCTGGTGATATTCTATATATTTTTTTTATTGTCAACAAATTCCATGAAAAGACCAAAAACAACAACAAATTGAAGTATTACCTCTGTATCCAAAGCCTCATATAGCTTTCTCTGTGCTATAGAGCTCCATTGTTGTCAAAAAATAATTACACCCCATTGAGTCACACTGTTGCACTGAAGGACATGTTACCTTGTTATGATGAACAGGACACTGCAGTTTATGTTGAGTCAATCCCACACACACCGTCCTGCTGCTATGAATACTCACTCGAACACCAAATGTGTATTAATCTGCAGCTGAAAATAGTCCCCGACAAATGCACTATTTACTCCTGTTTGAGTAACGTTTAGTAAAAACTACAGTGCCCAGCTCAACCGATTGGCCACTTAGACGCACAGAGAGTCTGTGTAATGCTGACAGTATTGAGAGACAGAGTAGTTGGTTTTGGTCTTTTCATGGGATTTGTAGACAACATAAATAAAGAATATCACCAGCTTTATCCTTTAAGATAAACATTTGAAATTGCCTTATATAAATTTTATTTATTATCCCTCAGGAAATTAAATGTGTATTTATCTCAGCTCAAGTACAAAAATGTTATACAGAGTTTCCCCGGAGTGGTGGTTTCAAGTTATGTTTAACAGAATTTATTGCCATCTCTCTTTGCTCAAAATGTGGCCCAAGTGCTTATTTCAATAAGACCACTAATCATTATAAAGCTGTATTTATTGCTAAACATTCACTTAATTACAAGGTGGAACTAGTCCCTATTATATTACAATTAAATTATCATTATTATAATTTCTTATCCTCAATACTTTTTCTGAAAAAAGCTGTATTGGCCGGCCACTGCAGAATGAATCACTGCACTCTCTCAGCTCACCTAAGTGGTATGTAAGCTGCTGCCTGTTGTGACTTATAATGAAGATGTTGAGATAATTCTGGCAGGCTTTTGTGAATGTTGCATTGTTGATGGTATCAGCTTTCCTATCTGTGTTTCTTATTCAGTAGTGAATCATTTCTACCACACTCTCATCATGTGATCTGGCTCAGTGTTCTGGTCCAATATGGCCGCCATCCGAGTGGGTTCAGGTGGTGCTCTGCTCCTCTGTCGCACGGTTGGAGCAGTAGTCCTGAATACCTGGCGGAGGAGAGAGGAGAAGAGTGTGACGATGATGAACATTTTCAAGGACACAAACAAATATACCTCTGTGTTTCTGTGTGTGTGCTTTTTATTAACTTTTTGCAAAATTCTCGTGAATCACCTATTACACAAATCACATTTGATTCCTCAACATTAATCTCATGATGCATGTACAGTTATTGAATTTTGATCTTCTGTTCTTCCTCTTTAGCTGACTGCTTCCCATTTGTAAAGCGATCACTTCTTCTTTCAATAAGTTTATTTGGGAATTGGGGCATCACGTAAACCATCTAGTCATCAAAAACAACTTCGCTGGAAGCCGGAATACGTCTGTGTGCGTCTAACTTCTATACATAGGAATGTGACAGAATCCACACTGATGTGAGAAGTGGCAAAACAGATGCTGGAGATGCTTGCCTATGTATTGCTGAAAACACTCACTCTGCACAATACTCTGGTAGGCTTTGGCAGCAGGAGAGTCGGGTACTTCACTGAGGAAAGACTTGCCCTCGTCACAGCTTTGTGCTATCCTCGGGTCTAGCGGTACCTTTCCTAACAGGGGTAGATTTAGATCCGCACACATTTTCTCAGCGCCCCCGCTGGTGGGAGGGAAGATCTGTGACGTGTTCTACAAGAGAGAGCACAAAGAAAAATATGTTATTAATGCATTTTCAGATTCTATGGGCCCTAAATGACATGGGATATGTGCAACTCTATACATGTTGAGCTCAGGAAAGGAAAAGTGACATATTGGCTTTTTTCCAAGATGCACACTAGCGTTAATTTTGTCAACTATGATAAAACATATTCGTTGACGACCTTTTTTTTCATGCTTAAAACCAGACTAAAACTAAATAAAAAGTAATCTTTGACAATGAGAACTATGATGAAATATATCACATCTATCGTCAACTAATAAAAACTAAATGATAATGTGAAAGACAAATAAACTAATAACTGTTTTAATGCAAAGTCTTATTCAACGGCCTGCATGCATCTGCAGAATCACACACACTGTAGCTCCTGATTAGTAAAACAATCCTCTGCCGCCCCAAAATATGTATCTCTTGTACAGAAGCTGATTTAGCTGCTTGACCTGTTGCACTATCGTAAATTAGAAGCATCTTGAATTCAGTAACTTCCCGTCTCGGTCAGTACTGTTATCTGACGTTACCAGTTCTTGGATGAAACAGATTTATGGACTAAATTCATCTACAACCCACTGAGAAATAGACAAAGAAGCGGCAACAAAACAGCTGGGACAAACTGCAAAAACATGCGGGCAGCACGCCAACAAATATAAAACGCTAAGTGAATGTAACATTATCAAGTGCTGTGGATGTGGATGGTGACAGCTGTAGCCTCAAAATGCTTAGAAGCCATAAAAGACAGAAATGAAACATTTCACTGAAGAAAACTAGACTAAAATGCCTTTAGTTTTGTTGACTAAAACTAAACTAAAACACAAATCAAATGACTAAACCTTTACCCCGATGACATCATCTGGGTTATTTTCTCAGACTTGACTAAGCTCCCTCTAGAGACACAGAAGACATTATACAACAGTTTTCATACGCCGAGTGGTACTCCTCACAACAAATAATTTACGTGTAAAATTGGAGACGTGCCACTTTAAGAGTTGAGAAACTACATTAAAAAGATCTGAAAATGTGTCTCTTCCTGTTGGACGGGGAAGCCAGACTTTCAGTTGAAAATGTGTTGCAGGTGGGTGTGATTGGAATCACCTCAGCAACGGACAGGAAAGGTTGGAAAATCCGAAGGTGGGATATTGAAAAATCAGTCCTGGCCTGTCAGATCCACCACAGTTCAATTACTATAATTTAACAATATTTTGAAACTCCAATCACCATTTCTAATATATTAAGTGTTCTCTAGGAAGGAGGCTGATCCAGAAGCCTCACACCAAGAACACCATCTTATAGGTCAAAAACATTGAGGGGGAAAGCACCACAGACAAAGAATCAAAGAATGGTGTTTACATGGTGAGCTGCGTGTGGTTGAGAAAAACCTGCACACTGCACTGCATGCTCATTTTGTACGTTCTCACCGTCTGTGTGTCAACAGAGAACTTCTTTGCAGTGCTAGCCTGTCAGACTGCAAGGGAAACACATTCAAACATCCTAACAGCACTTAGAGCTCAAGACGAGGCTAAGCGCCCCGAGTGCAAAGCGCCAGTAGTTACTTTCACATTTCAGCTTTAAACCAAACACAGCAGAAGTTCAGATTTTTTTTTTTAATCAGAGGCAAAAAAAAAAAAACTTCATAAGATTAAAGAACATGATAAAGAGGCCAACTTGCAAAGTGATAGCTCAGCTTGGTTCTACTGTGTCTGTCAACCCTGTTCCTCTTTGCTGTGTGTGTTCTGTGGTAGGTTGTGGTAGCAAGATGATGATCAGACCTCTTTTAAACACACATACTGCTAACTGGGATGAAATATGCACTTCCAGTTTATGCACACTGTCTGTACGTGTCCCACTGTTTGCATCACTGTGTATGCGCATGTGCATCTGTCAGTGACCTTGCATTTAGGACAGACGAAGCCACTCATGTTCTCCACCACTCCGATAATCGGCAGTTTGACCTTCTGACAGAACCGGATCTCCTTTCGCACATCCTGCAACGATACCTCC